>CAUOFW020003725.1:61531-162652 GCA_963454935.2 Ilex paraguariensis
CCCCCCCCCCCCCCCCAAAAAAAAAAAAAAAAAAATATCCTTTCCCCCAGGCCTCTCTTTTATATACACCACTTTTTTGTATAGATCCAATATATTCACCCTCTGGAAGTGAGAAATCTCCTCTGTTTTACTAGCCTGCCAATGTGGAAACTCCAGCTAACTGCTTACTCTTACTTCATCTGGGCTATTGCCTCTGCACTTGGACAGAACTCGCTAAGCTGTGACTCTACCTTTCCAGATGCTTCAGGCTACCGTTGTAATGGCAGTGGATCACATGATCAGTGCAGAACATACGCTCTGATTCGCGCTAATTCATTCTACTCCTCTCTTTTCAATCTGAGTTTTTACCTTGGGATCAATCAGTCTGAGCTTGCAGATGCAAATGGCTTTCCTGCTGATATGGAGTTTCTTCCCAAAGACCACCCTTTGTTGATCCCAATCCATTGCAAATGCAATGATGGTTTGTTTGAGGCAGTAGTGACCAAAACTACCATCAAAGGTGAGAGCTTTTATGGCATAGCTGAGTCCCTGGAGGGCTTGACAACTTGCAAAGCCATCAGAGAGAAAAACCCGGGTGTATCACCATGGGAGCTTGGAGAAAAACTTCAACTATTGATCCCACTGAGATGTGCTTGTCCATCTTCATTGGGACGTGCTCAACAACTTAAGCTTTTGCTGTCTTACCCAATAAGTCAAGGTGATACAATTTTTAACTTGGCCTTAAAGTTCAATACTTCTGCAGAAGCTGTTATCTCTGTGAATAGCAACAGATCAGAAGCAACTTTCAAGCCAGAAAGCCTGGTGCCCCTATCAACTCTTCTGATTCCACTCAATGGTATGCCTAATATTGGTTCACTAGCCAAACCCGATTTGGGTTATCCAGCAACTAGCATCCCAGTTGTTAATTTACACAGGAAGAAGTCTAAAAAGTGGAAAATTGGTCTTTATATTGCTCTCAGTGGGATTGCATTCGGGGCAATCATCGCTGTTACAGCAGCCTTCTTGGTGATTCAACGGAGGAGGAGGAAGAAGCAAAATTCCTGCAAAATGGTAGATATGGAGCTACAACAGGTTAGTTTAAGTATTAGATCCAGTAGCAAGAAGAAAGTTTCTTTTGAGACATCCCAAAATCTTCTTGAGCTTCAGATTCTCAATACAACACCACGTAAGGTGGTGGTGGAGATTTACTCTATCAAAGAACTGAGAAAAGCAACTGAGGACTTCAATTCGGGTAATCTTATTGAGGATTCGATATTTTATGGTCGCCTCAATGGAAAGAACTTGGCGATAAAGAAAACACAGAGAGAGACAGTCTCAAAAGTTGAGTTCGAGCTTTTCCAAGATCCAATTCACCATCACCCCAACATCATTAGGCTCTTGGGGACTTGTGTGACCGAGGGTCCTGATTCCTTCTTGGTTTTTGAATATGCCAAGAACGGGTCCTTGAAGGACTGGCTTCATGGTGGATTGGCAATGAAAAGCCAATTCATTGCCTCCTGCTATTGTTTCTTGACATGGAACCAGAGGCTAAAGATCTGTCTTGATGTGGCCACGGGCTTACAATATATGCACCACATAATGAATCCTAGATACGTGCATAGAAACATTAAAAGTCGAAACATCTTCCTCGATGAAGAATTCAATGCCAAGATTGGGAATTTCGGCATGGCAAGTTGTGTCGATGATGATTCTGAGGATCAAAAACCTTATTCGAGCCATATTCCATCTTGGAGTAAAGGGTACTTGGCACCTGAATGCTATCTTCACAAGAATTTAATCACACCGAGCATCGATATTTTTGCTTATGGGGTGGTTCTGCTGGAGATTCTATCAGGGCAAACGCCCATAACCGGGGCAAACGAGAGGGAAGAAGGGAGTGTTTGGCTGTCAGAGAAGATCAAAATCATATTACAGTCTGATAATGCAGATGAGCTGAGGGAATGGATGGACAGTGCATTGGGTGAGAATTATTCATTTGAAGCAGCTGTGACATTGGCCAATCTTGCAAGAGCTTGTGTGGAGGACAACCCATCTTTGAGACCAAACGCTGGAGAAATTGTCGACAAGTTACTGAGATTGGTGGATGAATTACCAGAAGAAGGAGAGCAATTCTCAATTTGTGAAAGCTCTTGCAAACCTCTTGTCAAGGCAGTCGCAAACAATATGGGAATACCAATCTGAGGATGTTAAAAATGAATTGGTATATATTTTCTTTTTTTTTTTACTACGGGGTGTCCGACCTTGTTCAAACTACTCCCTCAAACTGAGTGGCCGGCCTCCATGGCTACGCCTAAGGATTGGTACATATTTTCTAGTAATTCACCAATTATGAAAAATTAAGGGTCTTTGCTCTTGCTCTCCTGGTATCATCAGTGATATGGGCAGTGGGATTCTGTAAAAACAAAAATGGGAGGTCCACTGCACAAAATTTATCGCTAGCTGAGGGATTCTGTATAATATTGTAGTTTAAAACCAGAATAAACAGAAATAGCAGGCCTTTTCTTTGTATTTCCTTCAAGATATATCTCATGTTATTTGAACGAGTAGACAGAGACATTTTTTTCTAACTGGACTGAGACATTGATGGATAAATTATACTCACACCCCCTTACACTTTGATTTATTACATGGACAACCCCTTACATTTCAAAAATATTTTAATTTTATGGAGAACTATTATGTGATAAATTTATTTGAGAGAAAAAAATTCTAATATTAAGACTTCTTGTTATTCAAAATAATACCATGATAGCCTACTTTAAAACCACGATTCAAAAATAAGACAAAAGTAAAATGATATGCGATGTAAAAATAGGCAAAGTTAGCTAGAACTTACTTTTAATTTAATTAGTTGGTGTACATGTGCCTCGCACGTCAACTATTTTGGCTTTTTATAAAAAAAAATAGATAAATTGAACAAATTTTTTTTATATTTATATGGAGATGATTATTGAATTTTATGGAACTCACTTGTCCACTTGTTTGCTTGTTAGCGGACGACTTTACAAAGATTCACTTTTGACGTGAGATAATTATTACGTTTAAGATTTTTCTCGTATTTTGGGTTGTATGAACTGAATTGCATAAGGTTAAAAAAAAATTGAATTGCATTTAAAAACTATAATGTTTAATTTCAGTAAGTGATTAATAAATGAATGACTACTGATTTTTTGGACTAATTAAAAATTACTACAATAGGTTATTATTGTCTTTTTATCTTTTTAAAGATAATATTATCAATTAAATTTTTTTGATAAGTATTAACATTCAAAAGTACTATATAATTTATTAGAACTATTTAAATATTTATTTTTTAGTGAATTTGAATATGCACTACGTACCTACAAACATATATTATAATTTGGTGATTATTTAATAATATTGAGTAGAAATTTATGTGTTTAATGTTAAAATCGTCTCTAAGTAATTTATTAAGATTAGAACGGATATTTATTTTATTGGACTCTCATATGTACTATGAAAAATAGAATTCGTTGAACAATTGAATTGGATTTGGATCACATTTTTCAAATTGGATTTGAATCCAATTTATATTGTTTAGAAATAAGATAATCAAAAGTCAAACAATAAATTATTAGTTGAATTAATGCAACTAATAAAAAAATAAAAAATTCTTCAAAAATGGATAAAATAAACATTATATAATTTTTGATACATAAAAAAGAAAATAAAAAGTTTTTTCTTAAATTACTTTAAAAAGGATAAATAAGAAAATTAAAAAAAATTTACTTAATTAAATTTCTCAATTAAATGCTTAAGTTTAGATATAAATAAGTAATATTTTCCGGAAAAATAATAGGATGCGACCTATTAAATCCACGTGCCGTCCATAGAACCACAAACTCTTCTAGGCGCGTGTTGATCAACAAAAAAAGTAATGGCATGATCGTAATTATGGACCCCAAGTAGTGCCAGTTGAAAATGATTCTCGCCTCCAAAACCTCTGTTGTGCCCCTTTTTTTCTTTTTATTATCATCAAAAACCCTTCCTCCGCTTCTCCTCCTCCAGCGCCATGGTCGTGCTCAGTCTTCTGAGAGGGGCGTTGCCACCCCTAGGACGGCTCACTTGGCGGAGCCGAGCCTATGGATCAGCGGCTGCGGTTCAGCTCCACCATGACTACGACTATGAAGACGACGAAAGCGAATTGAATAGTAATCGGAATAGGTCGATGGAAGACTCAGACGGAGCAGTGTTGGGGAGGGGAGTACAGTGGGTGATAATTGGGGACCCAATGGCGAAGAGGCACTTGTACGCCGAGAGGCTCTCGAAGCTTCTAGAGGTTCCCCACATTTCCATGGCAGCCCTGGTTCGTCAAGAACTCCACCCTCACTCTTCACTCTACAAACAGGTTTGTTTCTTTCTCTCTCTTTGATTGTTTTAATCTTTTGCTCTCTGTTTGATTGCCAAGAAATGGACTCTCGTTGAATTTTGATCAATTCTTGTACTTCAGCATTTAGAATTGTGGAATTCGCTTAGTTAAGAACACCGACGAAATTGGGAAATTGTTATACCAAGTGTTGTTTGAAAATATGAACTTTTTTACATTCAAGGACTCCAGAAGTGTTTGTGTGTGAACCACCCACCATCTTCATAGTCTTCGTTCCATTATTTTTTATGTCTGTGTCCTCGAAAGTGTTAAAATTTTCAGCTTTGTTTTAGTTATGTTCTTGTTTTCAACTTTTAGATTGCGAATGCTGTGAACCAAGGGAAGCTTGTTCCAGAGGATGTGATTTATGGTCTATTGTCGAAGAGGCTGGAAGACGGATACTGCAGCGGTGAAACTGGGTTCATTTTGGATGGGATTCCTCGAACTAGGGCCCAAGCCGTAAGTTAGAGATTTTAGAGTATTCTTTTTATTATGCCACTTATGTTGTATTTTTGTGCCTTTACCTATTATTCCATTTGCTTGGTTTTAACTTTTAAAGTTTACAATATCATCAGAGTTAAAAACTATACATTTAATATGAGAAACATAGTCACCTCTATGTGCTTACTTTTCTATCAGAACAGTTCAGATGGTAAACTTTTGTAATGTTTTCTCTGGTTCCCTTGACATTTCTGATGAAAAGTGAAATTGATATATAGTCTGAGAGGAAGAAGCATTGCTCTTGTTATAACCTGATTTTATGAGTGACGAGAAGTCCTTATATTGATTCTCTTTGATATCAGGGTTTTGGTGTATAGTAATGATTTTGACTTCTCGTGTACTACAGGAGGTCCTTGACCAAATTGTTGTCATAGACCTAGTTGTGAATCTCAAATGCACAGAGGATTTTTCGGTGAAAAAGCATTTGGGAAGTGGAATTTATTCCCATGCTCAAGAATATCTTAGCATGGGCAGCTCTGGGCTAAATTTAATTCTACAGTCACGCGACGATAAGATGAAATGTTCTAGTATTGGAATTGGTGTTCAGAAAGAGAAACTACAAATTCATGCAAATCAGGTACGCCTTTTCTGCTGGACTGGAAGCTAAGATGCCAATATGTGAGTTTGAAAAAGTTAAAATATGATTGCAATTGGTCGTAGGCATGCATGCATAGCAGCATCATTACTGAAATTTTCCTTCTCATGTTTGATCTTTTATTGTACAGCCAATTCCAATGGACTACTGTAAGCTTTCTAAGTTGAGTTAGGATGAATTTGATAGCAGAAATCGTTATCTATGAATTCCTTTCTTTTAACTCTCATTTTTTTTTTTATAAAAATTTCATCATCTTTTCTATTCATCTTGAATCTTCAATGCAATTAGTACCTATTTTCACATAAATAAAACAATTAATTCAAGTAGGAAGATCTTATGACCAAAAATATGAGGAGAAAATCTTGTTTTCTGGATATGTTACTCCACCATTGCTGTGTGAATCTCCTGGTATGTATGTTTTTATTTTTTAAGTTGAGATATAGTTGCATCTTTAGGTGATTCCTAAAACCAAACAGCTTGACTATTGTGCTCTTTTGTTGTGCTTTTGTAAAATGATTTGTTGTTTTAAAACATGTATTGAAGGATATCAAACTCATACCTGACTACCTTTCCAGTTAATTCTGGCATTAAATACTAACGATATAATTTATCCTCAGATGAAGTCACTAGAAGACTATTATAGGAAACAGAAAAAGCTTCTTGAGTTTCCAGTTGTTGGTGCACCTGGAGAAACCTGGCGAGGTCTTTTGGCTGCCTTGCATCTTCAGCATCTGAGTGCTGTCACTTCTTCACCGAAGTTGACTTCATGATTTGGCTGCCCTTATCCTCCGATTACCTTATCTTGATTCTCAATCCAGCATCTGCTAGTAAATACAAAGAATTTAAGTGTAAAAATGTTAGCTGCAGTTTTGCATATCATTTTGAGTTGTGATGATTTTGGTTTTTTTTTTTCTTTTTCGTGATAAACTTTGATCTATCTTTGTCTGTATTCTTATGACCCTTGAATGAATATGATTTCTTTCCTCGTGCTCTTTTTCTATCTGATTTGAGCCTTAATTTTTACTGTTCTCCCCTCGCCTAGTTCAAAGTATCAAGTATCGGTAGTTCTCTAGAAATTTATTTGTGAAAACATTCCTCTTTTGGATTGGATGGAAAATCTTTTCTTGATCTTATAAGATGTCACAAAAGCATAAGTGATACTAGTGTACCATAAAAAGCCTGCTGTGTTATAGTTACAACGTACACCCTTCAAAAATAAACTAAATTGCATTTTTTGACAGAACCAGGAGTAAAATATTCACATCAAAATGGAAATTTCAGTTACACAAAGAAAGACGAAAAGAAGCAGATTACATTACATTTGAATCAATACGGCCCACCCCTTCCACTACATGCCTTCTGATAGGAACAAAACAAGAAAAGAGGAAAAAGATGATCCAATATTCAAGTATACTTCTGAATAAATACAGTTTCTCATTCATCAATGCCTTCCTAGAGGATATTAATGTCCAACAGCATCTCAACTGCCATTTTCCTTCAAATTCCAGCTTAACATTNAATTAGTACCTATTTTCACATAAATAAAACAATTAATTCAAGTAGGAAGATCTTATGACCAAAAATATGAGGAGAAAATCTTGTTTTCTGGATATGTTACTCCACCATTGCTGTGTGAATCTCCTGGTATGTATGTTTTTATTTTTTAAGTTGAGATATAGTTGCATCTTTAGGTGATTCCTAAAACCAAACAGCTTGACTATTGTGCTCTTTTGTTGTGCTTTTGTAAAATGATTTGTTGTTTTAAAACATGTATTGAAGGATATCAAACTCATACCTGACTACCTTTCCAGTTAATTCTGGCATTAAATACTAACGATATAATTTATCCTCAGATGAAGTCACTAGAAGACTATTATAGGAAACAGAAAAAGCTTCTTGAGTTTCCAGTTGTTGGTGCACCTGGAGAAACCTGGCGAGGTCTTTTGGCTGCCTTGCATCTTCAGCATCTGAGTGCTGTCACTTCTTCACCGAAGTTGACTTCATGATTTGGCTGCCCTTATCCTCCGATTACCTTATCTTGATTCTCAATCCAGCATCTGCTAGTAAATACAAAGAATTTAAGTGTAAAAATGTTAGCTGCAGTTTTGCATATCATTTTGAGTTGTGATGATTTTGGTTTTTTTTTTTCTTTTTCGTGATAAACTTTGATCTATCTTTGTCTGTATTCTTATGACCCTTGAATGAATATGATTTCTTTCCTCGTGCTCTTTTTCTATCTGATTTGAGCCTTAATTTTTACTGTTCTCCCCTCGCCTAGTTCAAAGTATCAAGTATCGGTAGTTCTCTAGAAATTTATTTGTGAAAACATTCCTCTTTTGGATTGGATGGAAAATCTTTTCTTGATCTTATAAGATGTCACAAAAGCATAAGTGATACTAGTGTACCATAAAAAGCCTGCTGTGTTATAGTTACAACGTACACCCTTCAAAAATAAACTAAATTGCATTTTTTGACAGAACCAGGAGTAAAATATTCACATCAAAATGGAAATTTCAGTTACACAAAGAAAGACGAAAAGAAGCAGATTACATTACATTTGAATCAATACGGCCCACCCCTTCCACTACATGCCTTCTGATAGGAACAAAACAAGAAAAGAGGAAAAAGATGATCCAATATTCAAGTATACTTCTGAATAAATACAGTTTCTCATTCATCAATGCCTTCCTAGAGGATATTAATGTCCAACAGCATCTCAACTGCCATTTTCCTTCAAATTCCAGCTTAACATTCTTACAGAGGATCAACCCAGAAACAGTCCTTTTTTAGAATGAAGTGAACCCAATCTGTCAAAGTCATTATCATCACTCACTATTCATCCATACCTTCCGAAGAAGTTGATACCTGACAGCATTATTACTACCATTTTCCTTTGACATCCAGCTGGGTTTAGTCGAAGTAGGTGATACCTTGAAGTTGTCAATGATAGAAATCAACGGTGAATCCAACTCTTCAAGCTCATCATCACTAGTGTGAGATTTCTTGAGAATTGAAGACCCACTTCTAGTCAGCTGAGCCTGGCTTCCAATGTTTCCCAAGATACCTGTGAATGAATCTGCTGAAGGTGGAAGGTAAGCTATAGGAGCTGCAGCACATGGGACGTTTATAATCAAATTTTCCCGAGTCTCAAAAGGATCCTGAATCAAAAAACAACACGATCAAGGTTTACAGTTACTAATCTCTAGTCAATATTGTCATAAGAAATCTCATAGTTCTTGTGAACTTCATGCATTAATATCACTTAAAGAGCAAATGGAAAAAATTTTAAAAATTTGTAAGCAATGGAGCAACCAAGAGTGTCCAGGACAAAAAAACACAGACTCTTTAGAATGGGCTGACCTCTGAATTCAAGGCTTCAAGCAAAACTTCAGGAATTAGGTCTGGACAAAACTCGTCTGGGACAAAAGTGTTAAGAACCCTCCTTATCAGTGGTGCACCAAACATAGGACATACCTGAAAAACATAACTGATTTAACTGAGTAATTAAGGACAAGACTCCATTAATCATGTAGACTTGAGACTGAAA
Source organism: Ilex paraguariensis (assembly GCA_963454935.2). Classification (NCBI taxonomy): domain Eukaryota; kingdom Viridiplantae; phylum Streptophyta; class Magnoliopsida; order Aquifoliales; family Aquifoliaceae; genus Ilex; species Ilex paraguariensis. The sequence continues at coordinate 70,562 of CAUOFW020003725.1, forward strand.
TAAAAGGGTTTTACTAGCAAGTATGAGAGTTGAACCTCTTTTCTGATTGACCTACTTAAAAGCATATCCTTTGGAAGCATCATGAGATCACTCAAAGCATTGAGAAGATGAAAAGACTTGAAGGATCTATTAACACATTCTTTTGTCTCTTCACCATCACTATTATCAGGGCCATTCTCATCTTCAAGAGAGTCATCCTCTTCAATACCAAATACATCACTAAGCCATCTCGACCAATTCCCAATCTGTCATCCATGACACACAAAATAGGCTCTTTAGTATATAAATTGTTTCAATTGGGTTATTAATAAAAATAAATTCAATATTTTGCATTGCTTTCAACATTTAATATATTCAGGCTAGTTCGGAGGTTAGCAAAAATGTGTTGGCATACCAAAGAAAATATAGTCTATCGTCAATAGAACAACGACTGGTTGTTTGACCGGCATTTATGTGGCGTTATCCGCAATGAAATATAGTCTAACATCAATATTTCCAAATCCGTCAACCTTTTGCAGGAATTCCAAAATAATAAAACATATGAACTAGATATATCCATACATGAGATAACTTCAAAACACCTACTGCGGAGACTGTAATTTCACTTTGATATTAGTTAGACAGTTAACTTTGTGCTTCTCACCGCATTTTTCAGCTGTGCACCAGCCCCAAAGCTTGCTTTCCCTCCCGGAATGGGAAGAACCTTGGCATCACTGATGGGGTCAGATACTGGATCTGTAGGAAGATCATCAGCACACTCACGAAGGATGGCATTGAACATAGCCACATCCAATCTGGCCACACATTGCTCCATTATCTAGATAAGATAAAATAGATTCATCAGAAGGGGATTCTCCTGAACAGAGAAATCAATCACATGTTGCCACCACTACAACAATCAAACAATCAGGATGCTAACGAGACATTACATTTTCATTGTAAAAACATATGCTGACAATCAATCAGAAGATAATCTAATGCACGGGTGTACCAGGACACACTATACAATTGAGCATGCACACAGGATACTTTTCGAAGTATTAGTTGGATCACAAATTATCTTCTTTTTTTTTTTTGAAAAAATGGTCAACCATGAGTTTCTTGCTCTGTCTATCTTCGTATCTGAACAATATCTCCAATTTTTTTTAAAAACTCTTCAATGAAGCCATAAAAGTTTGATAATCTGACTAGCAGGTTACACGTATGAGGCCATAAGATCGTCATACAATGTATGACCAGAACCATCTTAAATTGAGAGCTTTTGCTGATGGAGTATGCCTGAAATAATGCATATTATCCAGTCAGGAAGATTTCATCACATCTCTGAATTAGCACCTTTACTTTTTAATCTGTTTCATTCATATTGCCTTATCAATGATACCAGATGACATGTCATTCTTTGTTGGAGTATAACATATCAAAGTACCTATTGAAGGGAAAGGAGAAAGGGAAAAGGGGCAATCCAAGAGACTTTTTTATCTACCTGAGCATTTTAAAGGAAAATGGAGCATATAGATTACCAGTCTAGAAAGCACAGGCAAGCAACCACACTCGTGTCCTCCAGCTCGAACAGGACAAATCCTTTCACAGGCATCCCTGTAAGCCTTCTTCCACAGGTCTATAGAGCAGTTACCCTGTTCTTGATCACTTGAACTAGATGTTTTTTGATAGATTTTTCTCAAATCAGAACTTGTACTTCTATTGATTGCATTTGCAGCAGCAGACTGCATATGCGGGGTGAGAGTCTGGATAAAAAGAGCAGCAGTCAGGTTTTCTCCTATTATCAAGTTACATTAGATTGCTCAAATCCCATCCCATTCAATGAAGACTACATAGATATGAGTCTCTGGCGACATCCAGACGACTTTACTACCAAATCCTAAACTCAATTGGTGATTTATACATTTACAGAGATTTTCCGAAAGAAGGCATAAGAAAGCGAGACAACCTGCCACCATATGGATTCAATGATTCGAGAGAAGATCCAAGCTTCAATTTTTTCCAATGCAGTAGTGAAAGTATCAACATCCTCCCAGTCATCAAAACTTTCACATAGAGCACCTCCAGTATCCTTGCTGGGAAATGAGTCAAATGACTCCCATTTAAGTTGAGATAATTCCTTGTTGTTTCCCTTCCCGTCACCAGTGCTCTTGACAAAAGGTCCAGCAGAAAGTTGTAAATTTCGTTCTCTGAAGGCTTGTTTCATAATTCCTCTCAATACAACAGAGTTTGACAACCAGAACGTCAATCTGTGTTGAGCAGTGTATAGAGATTTTTTTAAAAAAAGAGCACATGAAAAGGTCAAAATTATTCTTTGAAAAATATAGATCAAGGTTCCCAAAAAAGCATCAGATGCAACAACTTAAAAGACCCTGAACCCAATCCCCACCCACAGCTTTGGCCAGTTGACCTGCTGCATGATAAGTGGAACACCAATGGATGATGCATATTAAATTGCCATCAGAATCCTATGGCAGAAGCCCCACATTCATCCGATCAACCAAATAAGAAACCATTGTGTTTGGTTAATTGTAACGAAATATCAAACTAATCTAGCAAAAGTTCCCTTGGCATACTATTAATAAGGATGACGTATGGATGGCAAAGGATGCTTTCATGTCTGCAGAAATTACAATTATGTAGAAAGTACCTGGGAACATCATTTCCACATGCTTTTGAAACCAAAACTAATCCTGAAACTGCACTTCTAGCCGCACTTGCCCGCCTTGATGGGGAATCTCCTTTGCATGCATGAAGATACAGCCTAGAGAGACGTCGAGCTGGAGCATGTACCTTATTTGTGGAACTGCCATGCTCTGCAACTATAGAGTAAAGTCCAACCTCAATGGCAGCAACTTCTCTCAACTCTCCTTCAAGCACCTTTATTCTGTGTTCTAATTTCTGGATTTTGCTGTCAGAAATTATGTTTCTTGTATCCTGTGCACAAAAATTAGCATCTTTTTTTCCATTGCTCATAGTGCTTCGAGCACCATTTTGAGTTTCAACTTGAACAATAACATCCTTCACTTTTTCCACAAACTGATCAGTACTGACTGATCCATTGCTCCTAGTTGCGTCCATTGGCGAGCGAACAGATTTTACATTCTTCAATCTGTCACCATTTGGGATATCACCCTTTGTTAGGAGATTTTCCCTACTGACAGAAAGTGTGTCACTTCCTAATGAGAATAGACTTCTGGAATTATCTAGTGAAAATGTGTTCAATGGTTTATCCTCTATATAAAGCATTTCTTCTTCCAAGCCTTTACTTTCGTGTCCATTTTTTTGATGTCTCTGCCTGTTCTTATCCTCTGTAGAACCCTTTTCAATAATATCAGCACTTTCAGACTTATGGAAGCCTTGAATACTAGCATTCGAAGCTTTCTCATCATCATCCCCATTCAATTGAGATCCAACATAGTTTCCAAAGCGCAATTGTTCATCCACCCCGACATCTACATCTGGGGAGGCTACTTTGGCTGAAAAACCATTGGATGTACTTTCCCTAGTGTTCAGTTGAGCAGCGCCTTTAGTTCCATTTCTAACAACAGAACCATTTACCTGAATATCCTCTGCTAGATCATCCTGGAAATTGCTTCTTGTCTTGGTGTTCAACTCTTTATCTGTTCCTCCATAAGCTATGGACAAGGAAGAGGATTGAACACTGCATGCACTAGTTTTGTCAGAGATAAATACTGGATCAGAAGACAAATCTGTTGATGATGAGCAAGAGGAACTATCTTTTGGACTTCCAAGTGATTCGGTCATTGGCTTCTCATCTGATATTGCTAGCCCTTGCTCAGAATCCAAGACATGTTTGTCAATAGCCTCTCCTGGGCCATCCTTCGTTACCTCTTTTCCATTCTGCAATTGATTGCCAACTGGTGTCAAATTACTGGAAACTATGTAAGTTCATCAGGCAAAAAAAACATTATGATCACTCATCAGGTTCACCATCACACCATGCATCTCCCAACAGCATATTTTTCTACAGCTGTCAGGCAGATGCATGTACTATGCTTGTGAACTTTGGATCTGTCTATGAAGCACATATTATCAGGGCCACCTCAGAAACATGCCAAATCAATTAATATGACATTATTAGAATAACTGGAGAATCCAAATGAAATATTGTTAGCACTACAAGAATTCTGACAAGCAAGAAACATACCTCTGGTTGTTGAGGACGTGAACTCCCATTCCACTCGATAGCCGAAGAAGAAACAGCCAGTGAAGAGTGCGAGGAAGCATCATCGTCAGTAAAAGAGGCAATCTCAGCTTCTCTAGTATATTCTTCATTTGTCAACGCAGAACCGTATTCACCACCATTCCTGTCCAACTTAGCTTCTCTTATCAGACTATTCGAAGATGAGCTGACGTGACTCTTGTCAACTGGCTGGATTTTGAGGAAGAGAAGTGGCTGTGCTGTGTTCCCATAACTCCGCTTGCAGTTAATGGGGGCACTTATGCTTACACTCTCTTTAACAACACCATAATCTGCCATGTCTACGATGGCTATTCCCAATAACTGACCTTTCAGCGTCTTATCCCTACGAGGTTCATACAAATTAAACTCAATGTAATTCTTCTGGAACGTCTCCCTATCGCCACCTTTAATGGACATTTCCTTCAACAGAGTCACAGGAAGCCTAAAAATCTCATTGAATTCAATCCTCCCATCCCCAACACCAGACTCATTACCAAGTAAAGGGACAACTTGATTAGTAGACCCTGAGTTCTTTTCACCATGTTCCCATTGAATTAGAACGGAACGAACCGATCTTAATGATTGAGATGGGGGCCAAGGCTTAATCTCCTGAATATGTATCAGATAATCAACTTGAACTTGAACTGAGGGGCTTTTCCTTTTTTGTTTCCTTGGTCCCAGAAACATGGTGGCAGTAACAATGTTATTCCTTCAAATGTTCAATGCTATACCAATTCCTGTACAAATTCAAAGACAACCCCTATAATCCCAGAAACAACACACATATGACAAAGTATGCATTCTAATTTAAACATTTTTCACTTGCACCTGTTCTTTATAGTGTGTGTGTGTGTGTGAGAGAGAGAGAGAGAGAGTTCACATTTGATTACACACACACACACATTCAGAAAAAAATTAAAATAATGCAAACAATTTTTCAGAATAATTAAAAGGGATAATTATAGCGATTATCAGTAAAAATCTCAGCTCAAAAATATTTATTCTTGAATTGAAATCAGAAGTGTCTGAAAAACCAGTTGAGAGCAGGAAAAAAATGCAAAACTAATATACATTTTGATCATTTTATACACCAGATCCAACAGGAACGCACGGAGACACTTAATCAAACCAAGAGCACTCAGTCACAAGCTCAAACCATTACAGACCAAACAGGCACACCACAATGAAGCATCAAAGACATGAATTGTATACAAACATGAGTGTCTAAATCTATATATCTTTATATAAACATGTCTGTCCATGTTTAAATGAAAGAGTTCAGTGGAAAATATTCATTTGATCTTCACCTACCTCCAGTGTCCTAAAAATCGGTGAAATGTGGAAACGAGGAAGGCCGAAATGTTTCTAGTGGCATCTAAAAGCGTAGGCAAGAGTCGGAGAAAGAGAGAGAGCTATTCTGTGAGGGCGGTGAGTGGGCGGACAATACCCAGAATGTGTGTTTCAATAAAATGAAATACGAGATTGGTGGCGGAGCCGACAAAAAGATTAAAGAAAGTGATTTGATTATTAATTAAAAAAGAGGGCCAGTTCAGTTCTGTTCTGTTCTGTTCAAGACGACAAACATTTGTTTTTCTATTGTTGGACATGACTACTACGATGATACCCAACCCATGTATTCTGCCCAAATTAATAGGTAACACTTGATTTCAATTTCAATTATTCCAACTCTTTTCTCTTTTGAAGTCAAAATAATAATTAAAATAAGGAAATCAATGACGTCTTGCGTTTGTCTAATAGCATTAGTAATTTATTGAGTAATTATCATCCATACTCTCTATAGATAAATATATTTTTAATTAAATTACCTAAAATATAATTTATATTTAAATATCACTGATACTTCCTACCATTAAATTATTGCTTCTGGCAAAAAAAAATCTAAAATACAAAAATTACCTCTAAATAATTCTCAAATAATCTTTGTACATATTAAAATTTTAGTCAATTAAAATTTATTTTTTACGTATTAAAAGTTGAGTCTATTAAATTTTATTTTTTTTAAGTATAAAAATTCGAGCCGATTCAAGTTCAACCCTAGATGATAGTGCTAATTAATATTTGATTCAAGCCAATTAAAATTCGATTCAAGTCGATTCAAATTCATTTTTTATGTATTAAAATTTAAGTCAATTAAAATTTATATTTTTTATGTCTTGAAATTTGAGCTAGTTAAAACTCAATTCGAGTTAATTAAAATTCGTTTCTAGCCAATTAAAAACGATTTTTAATTGGCTCAAATTTTAATACGTAAAAAAAATTTAATCATCTTGAATCGAATTTTAATTTGCTCAAAGTTTAACGCGTAAAAAAATATAATTTTTAATTAACTTAAATTTTAATACGTAAAAAATAAATTTTAATTAACTCGAATGGAATTTTAATTTGCCCAAATTTTAATATGTGAAAAAAATCAAAAAATAGAGGGAGTCTTATTGAAGATATATCTATTTAGAGGAGGTATAGATGAAGTTTTTCCTAAAATATATCATAAGTAATTTAATAAAATTGTATTCTAATTAATGTCATTAATCTGACAGGGGTATCGATGATATTTCAGATAATAAAGGGAGCTTCATTGAAAATATGTCTATCTAGAGGGGGTGTCAATAATAATTACCCTAATTTATTTAAGTAGAGATTATTTCCACTAATTAACTTCGGTTAAGAATGTTCATTTGAAAGAAAATAGTAAGTTGTACGCAAGACAGAATATTTAGTCTTGGGACATAACTTGAATGCATTAATGTCAGTTCAATTTGATAATCTTATTCAAATTAATTATTAATTCACTAATTTTGTATCATATTAAAATTAAACTTGAATTTTAGCTCAGTGTTAATAATCCTCGAATTTAACCCTGAATTGCATTCAAACCCCAACTAAACTCGAAAATTGAGCTCAAACTTAACAATTCAATTTAGTGAATTGGGTTGGATGTATCGCCGACAAGTTGCCGTTTCTTTTCAGTCAAAAACACAAACAAGTGAACAAAAAAAGAAAGAATTAGTTTAGTAATTACCGTGGCTCATTGCCGTTCCTTTCAGTCAAAAACACAAACAAGTGAACCTAAAAAAAAAAGAGAATTAGTGTAGTAATTACCGTCGCTCATGTACTTAATTTTCTACGTACAAATTAGCGTCTTGTTCTATCCTTGTATCGACCTGGCATCAAGCATATGTTGAGAGGGCAACAAAACAGAGCAGAGCAGAGCAGAAAAACCAAAACTGATCGATCAGTTGTCCCTATCACATTCAAGTTGAGCCTGCCTGAACTGTTCCTCCAGCAGGTTTGAGGCAATAGCCAAGGAGCACCCCCTACCACATTTTCCGATCATTTTGCTTAATGGGAAAGGCCGCGAGCCTCCAGAATGAAGCATGTTTCTTTAGCAGCGGTCAGCAACACGACATATTTGCATAACACCTTTCATAACGGTAATTTGAAAAATAGATTAAAAAAGCATGGTATTGAAAAAAGAGCAATGCTATCAGGACCTAATTCATTATGACCTTTGGATTAACTGTGAGTTCCATCAAAAATTGAAATTTGGTATTTATCCAATGGTTTCAACGAAGTCACGTCATTAGGTCATCAAATTATGTCAGATTTTTAGGTCCAAATAGCATTTTCCTTGAATAAATAACATAGAAAAGAGACGGTAGATTGGGGAAAAAAAACCCGGTCATATAGTGTCCCAAACATAAAATCATATGCATATTGTTAGAGACTACAGCAGCAAGGCCCAGCAGGATCTTATTCCCAAGCAAATGAATGGGGTTCATTACACTAGCAGCATACCAAATATTTGCAGCAGATATGATGCGTATTGGGGTTAATAACTTCACACCTGATAACTCCCATTTCACCCTCAAAAACATACATTCACCTCACTGTTACGCTATGCTTCTTTTTCTTTAACTCAACTCAAAAAATCCTTATCCCAACTATTTGGGGTTGGCTACAACAATTCTACTTCTGATATGCTGTTTTCTCTCTCATCTGAAGATTTGTTAAGGTCCTCAAAAAGAGACAAAAGGAGGGTTTCATGAAAAATCTGGAATACCAGAAGACTGATGCTCAGCCTTGAGTGATTTCCTTTTCCTTTGCCTTGCACATATCTTCTGCTGATTTGATAAACTTCTTGGTCAAATCATCGATCTGGGAAAGAGAAAAGAGTCAGATAAATCTAAATCAATTAAAGCCCAAAAGTTTTCTAGATCAACTATTGACAAACTACTCACTTCTTTTTCCAATCTTTTTGCATCGTCTCCTGAAAAACTTGAACCTGCTTTATCTTTGTCCTTCTTCTTGGGCAGAGCTTTCTTAATTGTGTCCAATGCCTGCACATCGCAAGTCAGTCTGCTTAGACAAATTACCAACACTGCAGTGTTGTCCGGAACAAATAACCTACAGATAATATTTCCAATTTGCCCAAGTGTGAGCATTTCTTCTGATATTGTACACAAGTATACATTCATCAAATCTGACAGCTTGTTTTTGTTACAACATTACAATGTCAGACACACACACACCAGTAATTTAGAAACAAATGCCTCTTCTTAAAGACCATCCAGCGGCACTGAGATTATAAAATCTACTAAAGAGATGTACGCAATCTAAACAAAGGATCCATGAAAGATTAAATTACTCATACTTAACCACTATACTCTACAAACAAATTTGCAACTACCATTAAGACAGGTGATTTTGTTAGTATAGAGTTCAAGCATTTCTGCACTGAATGAATTATTGTTGCCAAATATGCACCTATGTAGGAAAACCTTCAGCCCAAGAAAGGAGAGAAAACAAAAGCTATACCTTTTGGCGAGTTCTTCTTATACTTTGCTTCACATCTTCAGATGATTTAGCCACCACTTTACACACAGCCTGGTACAGAGATGGGATCAACTTAGAGGCCGTTATACAGACATAACAATTAAAGAAAAAAGGAACTGAATGGAAGTTAATTTCAATCTAACCTGCATATGCTCCTTTGTCAATCTGCTCAGTGGATGCATTATAAAAATTAAATCAGCCAATTAATATTGGTACATTATGCATATTATAAACTTAAATATGCCCTACTTACAGGGAAAAAAAAACTTAAATATGCCTTGCAAAAAATGAAAAAGACAAATTTTCAATTCGGCAAAGATGTTAAGTTTCATGTAAAAATCTTTCAAGACATTACCAACAATTATATGATGTTTTTCCAACCATCAAAGTTATCATAAGCCTTTAACAGCAACTGGATTCAATCACGCACACACAACAGACTAAATTGACACTAACTAGTTTAAGTTCTTACGGAGGAATAGCTGCAATAAGTCGTTGGTTGTCGCTCTTAGGATTTATACCCAATGGAGATGAGATAATTGCTTTCTCTAATTCTTTTAGGGCCTGTAAAACACAGTCAATCAGTCAAGAGCATACTTCTTTACATCAACAGGATCATATATTATACTTTATCCAAAAGTTGTGACAAAAATTCTCATAAACTCATCCAAAGCAAATTACACGCAGAAGAAAATTGAGAACCAAGCAACAAGTCCTTGACATTTAAGTATCATTTACAGCTCGAATTTTGCTCAGGCGAACACTTGAAGTGAAAAAGAAAATCTGTTACCTCAATGCATAGATTTATGTTATTTGAAAAGGAGATCTAGTTTCATATACATATATAATACATAGTAGGCCACAGAAGGAATATGTACAAAGAACTTGTTCAAGCAAAGCAAAAACCAATTACATTTGGATCATAAGGAGTAACTGAAAGGGTTTTTGAATCTAGCACTGAAACAACAGCAATCCTGCTAAGGGGCATCTTCACTCCACCAGTTTCTACAATAATGTGGTCAAGCATTCCTGCAAATTGAATATCACCAACATTCGAGTCAACGAACTCCATTGCCAAAATCAAAAGCACGTAAATGACAGCCAAACTCAGCGACATACCAGCCGATGCCCTTCCAGTTCGCAATTTCCTCAGTTCTCGTGACAATGCCTCAAGTGCGGCCTCCATCTGTGAGACAGTAGCTGACTTAACACTAGGACCAATATTCACAGTTCCAACACTGTTCCCCTTATCATCATAATCTTCTTCTTCTTCTTCTGAAAATTTGAGACAAAGGAAAACAAATGGACCCATTAATTCGTGCGGCTAACTTGCCAAGTGTTGTTCCTTCTCCCTCAAAATCTTGAAAATTTCAAGTCCTGATGCTTAGGAAAAACAAAAGAATGTAGAATGGGAATGTAACCTATAAAACGAGATCAAAAGTGCCTAATTTGCAAAGTGAAGTCAACTAACCAGATATTAAGCAGATACATTACTAGAGTATGTGTGTGTGTGTGAGTGTGAGTGAGAGAGAGAGAGAGAGGTTTACTATTTGGCTTCCTTCCTTTGGCAAACCCTCTGCGGCTCTCAAGGAGGAAATTGATCGCTGGCGAATTCGGAAGGCTGCGAGTAGTGGCAGAGTTGCGGAGATTCGGAGAGAAAACTGAGTATGAGAAGTGGCGAGAGTGGAGAGGGGTCGTTCGAAGCAGAAGAGAGAGGTTGCGATAAGTTGATGATGATGTGCGTCTGAGCAAAACCGCCATTGTTGATCGATTGTGTAATCAGTATCCCCTGTTTCTCTCTATACTACGGATGTTAGGGTTTTATTAAACCCCTGGTCCTGGTGTGTGTGTTGGCGTCTGGCTCGTCTGCAGTTAAGATATAAACAGCACAAGGTGCTGTTAAGTTTAACGACGTCGTTTTGGGCTTTACAAATCAACAGCACCTTTGCATCAACTGCACAGTGAATTCCCTCGTGCCTTGGCGCGTCCAAACCGTTGAATTTCATTCTCTCCCCGCCAGACTAACTTTTTCATTCTCTCCACATTCAAGATACTTGACTCTCTCTCTCTCTCTCTCTCTCTCTCTGCTAAACAAATCAAGCTATCATTGATAGATGAATACAGAGAAAGGGTTTTGGCAAGGGACAAAGACAGGTAAATAAACCAAGTAAATGGGCAGCCATTTTAAATTTTTTCACAATTTAAAATAAATTGGCTTTGATTCCAAACTCCCTCAATTCTTGAAGCAATTCCTTGTGCTTGTCCGAAATCACAAATAGAGGGAGCTTCTATTTCCTGGGTCTTCAAGGATTTGGACCTGCTGACATTTGGGGAAAGATTCCCTGCCTTTGCCACCGAAGAGCCCATCCTTAACCATGACTTGCAGCTCGCTCATGAAGCAGAATAATGTTGCTTGTGGAGACAGAAATAATGGGTCGTAAAGTTTCGAATTTTCACAATGAGATTTGTGCGAGAGTGTGTTTAAATTAGATGCACATGGGTGGGTGGAGCTAGAATAAGTTAGGCTACTAAAATTGATAAATTCATATTTATTAAAATTATATTTAATACTTAAAAAATTAAAATTTGATATACATGAAAAAATAATAATTAAATTTTTTTATTAAAAATACGATTAATTATTATCACTTACAATTAATCCTAACATATTTTTATTATTTGAAGAGTTACAAATTAATTTTATCAACAATATTTATTTTATACATAAATTGCGGAGGTGTCTATGGGTCAGATTGCCCATAATTTTATTATTCTGCCTGAAAAAATAAGTCTAAAACTTGATAGATTGATAATTAACTTGTCTGAACCCAATATTTAAGTGAAAATTTAAGCCTACCCCTAAATTTATTGCCATGCTCGAAAACTAGCTCAATAGCTTGCGGCAAAAATCCTATTAAGACTCAACCGAAAAATCCACCCGTCTACCAATCCCGATCAAAACCTAAAAAAAAGTTTCAATAATTATACTGAGACCCCTTGATATTTGAATATTTGTGACAACTGCACCCTTTTTATATAAGGGACGTTAACAATTTTATTAAAAAGATTTTTTAATCCTCATAACATTGAGACTAACAAACTCTCAATCAAATTTGTCTTAAAAAAATTAATTGAATCAAACCAATCTTAATTTATCTCCAAAATTCTTTCGTTTATAGTTAATTTCATTCATTAATTTAAATTTAACCCTAAAATTTAATTCTAATTTATACACCATCACCATGCACCACCAATTATCACCTCCACCACCAGTGAAATCCACCACACAAACCCACCAAATTTGCCCCCAAATGCACAACACAACAAACCCACCAAACCATCAATCTGCACCGCCACAACCCATCGTTCAGTGAAATCCACCACCACCACAATTCACAAACCCATCAAACATCGCGAGTCCACCGCCACAATCTACCACACAAACCCACCAAACTCAAATTTGAAAATTGATCTCAAAAATTTGAAAACTCTCTTTGTTTCATTTTGACAATGAAGAACTCAAATATGGAATATCGATCTCAGATCGAGTTTTGAGTTTTTTGGGTTTTGACGGTGATGGCTTTGTTGTGGTGTTGGTGATGTGTGATTGTAGGCAATAGAGAGATGGCTTTGTTGTCGAGTTCCCTCTCTCTGTCTGTGTGTATGTATATATGCATGTATATATATATGTGCACACACAGAGATGAGCTGAGACAGAGAGAGAGAGAGAGAAGACTAAGTTTGCGTCTATATGTATATATATATATACACACTCGCACACAGAGATGAACTGAGGGAGAGTGAGAGAGAGAGAGAAGACTGAGTCTGTGTGTGTGTATATATATACACATGCACACACAAAGCTGGGCCGAGGGAGAGAGAGAATACACCGGAAGGGTTAGGGATCAGGGCCAGGGTTTGGGTTTAGGTTTGAGTTTGAGTTTGTGTTAAACATAAGGGCAAAATAGTATTTTTATTAAAATAGTTAATTCCGTCTAACTATTGGAGTCTCAATGTAATTATTGAAATATAAGGAGGTGTCCGTGTAATATAGCCAAATGTCAAGAAGTATGAGCGTAATTTATCCTTCAAAATTTTAAATATTATAAAAAATATATTCTTTTCTTTTCATGTATTAAATATCCCTGCTTCGAATGATAGAGTTGTACAAATGATAAATAAGTGGTGGGTAGGTGTTAATTTAATTAAGATGTGCCGATTTTATTGTGATACTGTTGCTCCTTATTTATAAATAAAATTATTTATTTTTTATTTTTTATTTTAATTATATTTTTAATTTAAAAATATAATTTACAAAAATATTTATTATAAAAATATTTATTATTTTTAAATAAAATTATATATAAAAAATCATTTCAGTAGCCTGCCCGTTGGCCCTCCCAACAGATAAGGCTTAGATAAACCTATCCAGTCCCCAACCCGGATAAGAGTACCTGTATTCTATGAGGAAGTGATCGTCTTCGAGATCTTCAAGCTCTTCTTCGGTTTTGCCATCGACCCAAGCCTTGTCTTTGGGTTTGAAATCTTCGTTTGCTGGAGTGAAAGCAGGGGGTTTGAATGGAAGGGGCTTGGGAGGGAGGTTGCCGAGTTTTCTCTGAACCATTGTGTCGACACTCCGTCCACGTCCTTGTACACAAAGTGGTAGTCCGCCATTCTCTCTCTCTCTCTCTCACTTGGTGCTTCTGTTGCGTCGGGAGCTTCTCTCTCTCACTTGGTTGGATGATGATTTGGGAAGAAACGAATCAGGGGCCTTCAAACAGGCCAGCTTGTGGATGGCCCCATTCCAGTAGAGTTCGGAAAATGTGGGCTCAACTCAAGGGCCTTCAAAGAAGGCTCGCTCTGGTTGGCCCAACTCAAATAATTCAAGTAAAAATTGGGGCCGAGTATTATTGGATTGACTTATAATGATTCGAGTCCGTTAATGAAATTTATTTAGTGATAAATTTATTTTTTATCTTACTAATAAGTATTTAAATTCACTATTTTTTTAAATTCCAAAAATGCCCTTTCTTGAAATGAGGTTAAATTAATTTTTTACCTTAAAAATTATTATTCCTTAATTTAATATCAATTAAAACATGTCAATAGAATCTTCGTCATAAATTTAAAATGCAAATGCAAAGCCCTCCCCCCTCTCTCTCTCTCTCTCTCTCTCTCTCTCTCTCTCTCTGACCAAATTGTTGTTTCATATTATTTATCTATGTGTGTATTTGAATTCAATGTATTCAACGGGTTAGCACAAAAAGGTCCTTTGAAAAGTTGGTGGATTATTGGATCATTAATCCCTTTTTGTAAAACTGGTGGATTAGGTAGGAATTTTGAATTTTTTTAAAGGTTTTGAGAAAATTGGTCTAGTTTGGTTTGCATTTTAAAAAATAATATCAAAAAACAGTTTTTCAGACGAGTTTTAATAAAGTGATTTTGATATTTTTTGAGATAAAAAAACTTGTTTAGTTAGATGATTTCAAAAACAATTTTACAATACATAAAATAGTAAAATCTGTTTGAACAGTATAAATATATATTTGAACAGTAATTCAAACATTAATAAAAAAATATAAAAAAGTTATTCTTAGATTGACACAATATATATATATATATATATATATATATATATATATATATTTATTTATTTATTTACACACACAGTATATATATATACGTATATTATATATATATATATCCCCATATCTGAAGATCAAAAATTATTCTCCTTACTTTTAAAATTTTCAAAGAAAAATATAAAAACAAGTTACACTTGTTTTCTATTTTTTAATTCAAATCTTATTTTTTTTCTCTAAAATTTTGAGAATAAAAATGTTAAACAAATAGGTTTTTGGTGTTTTTGAAATTTTTGGAACAAAAAACTATTTCCGAGATGATAACTAAACACGGCCTTAAACTCTGAAAATCTTTATCAAATATTCATTTCCTTTGCACCGAGTATTTGCCTCCAATTTTTTCAAATTTTCACTATTTTTTTTTTGTTAAGCATGTTATTGTTTTCTTGTCTGTTTATAATTGTGTCGATTACATGTTACATGTGTTTTTTAAAATATTATTATTTTTTTTGGCTTGAATATTTTATATTACTATTTTTTTTACTATATTACTGTTTTTGTTGATTATATTGTTGTTCATATTACTATTATTTTTAGCATGTTATTATTATTTTTTGAGTATGTTTCTATTATTCTTTTCCTAAATATTAATATTCAATATTACTACTTTTTTTTGTTTTTAAATATTATTATTTTTTGTATTTGAATGGTATTATTATGTGCATTTGAATTTGACTATTTTTTTTAATTTTAATGTTATTATATATATAAAATAATGTTACCGTTTTTGTTAAGCATATTATTATTTTTGTTTAACATGTTACTATTTTTATTAAACATGTTATTATTGTTATTTTTTAAAATATTAATATTGAATATTACTATTTTTTTTATGTTTAAATGTTATTATTCTTTTGTGTTTAAATTGTATTATTTTTTGTGTTTAAATGATATATATATATATATATATATTTTGGTATTTGAATGTTAATAAGTCAATTCATTTTATAAAAAAAAAATCTTGTATTTTTTTATTTACGATTCCTACACATAAATTATGTCTTTTTAACCATATAAGCAGTGCAAATTTTATGCCACTTTACATTTCTATGTGTTCATGTTTAAATTGGATAGTGACATATAAACGTATAATTTATAATTCATACTTGTCACTAAAAGTGTTGACATTTGTCTTAATTATTTTAACTTTTAAATCTTTTGTTCTTTAACTTTTATGTTTCAATCGCACAAGTAATTACATCTGCATCTGCATCTCGCTTACTCAAGTCTATCTACCCCTGCATATTTTGTTAGGAATTTATTTTTTTGATGAAAAGCTTATTTTGTAAAACTTATCTAGATGAAAAGCTTAGTTTGTAAAGCATATTTCTGTAAAATGAAAATTAAGCATGCTTTTGCTTCTAATTCTTGCCAACGGTGGGACATGAAAATCTTCATTTGTTTCGGAGAAAAAAGGTCACGGGCCTTTTGAACTGGCCCAATATCATTGAGCCCACGGATTCTCCAAGTCCTAGCCTCTAACTCTAGAAATAGAAGTGGGCCAATGGCCCATCTTAATCAGTAACACACGGGACGAGTTAAGCGCGAGTGTCACTCAGCTTTTTCAAATAAAGCCCCAACAACAGCCTGCCTGCAAAATTCACAAAAAAAATTATATTTATTTGTTGTTGTTGTTCTTTCTTCTTCTTCTTCGCCTCAAGTCTCTGAAATCGATTGAAATTATCTGATCTATTCAATCGGTTTCAGAAAATTGAAAAGAAAAAAGATGAATCTGAACATGAATTCAGTGGAGTCACTGGTGGCTCAAATCCAAGGGCTTTCGAGCAGTCCCGAAGATATCACCCACCTTCACACCTTTTTGAAACAATCCGAGGAATTGCTTCAGTCCGAGTCGAGTCGCTTCGCTTCTTTTCTCCCTGAACTAGACCCCTCCAAGCACTCTCTCGGCTACCTATATATTCTGTAAGTCTCCTTTAACTCCGTTAATGCGGATGTTTTTTTCTTGTTTCTACTTTATATAAAATTATCTGAATGCGTTTTGGTGAATCTTTACTTGCCTATCTTTGATGGGTTTTTTAAATTTCCGGGTTGTTATATATCAGCCAAGTATGTATTATTTTTATTTAAGGGCTAGGATTTGCGTTTCTTTATATAAAATTTTATCTTTGTGTTGGTGAAACTTTATTTGCGTATCTTTGACGGGGTTTTTGAATTCTGGGGTTGTTATGTGTCAACCAAGTATGTATTGTTTTTTATAGAAGGGCTAGGATTTGAGTTTCTGGGAATTGCCTTTTGGTTTATACTTTATATTACTACTACATGTTAAGTTTTGTGGGATATCTGTACTGCCTCACGCCTGCCCGTGCGATATACACTATCTCATCTTTGGGTAGGCATATTTGTGTCATACAAATGGTAGTCGCTATTATGCTACTGTCTAGGTAATGCGTAATCTGGTAAGTTGTGTTGTTCTGTGGTATATTTGGATGGCGGCTTGAAATCTGTGATGGTGCCCACCATGCATATCATGGGAGGGAGTTTCCATAGAGATTCAGAGGTACCCAATAATTTAGCCCTAAACTATAGTTTACAATTTTATGTAAAATCCATGGAAATTAAATAAGCTCAATGTATCCTGTTTTGACCTGGCCAATGTGGCAAAGCCCTATGATTGATGCAGCACTATTGGACCATCATAGGATCATTGATTAACTTTTATTTGAGAACAGAAAAGAAATGTTTATTGGTTGCTCAAGTTGAAATAAATTCCATCTGTTTCAGGGTTTTTTTTTGAGAGCGGGGGGAAGAACCGAAGAAGTCTGTCAAACCTCTCATATTACTGCCAATCTGCCATACACTGAAATGTCAGCCCTTACCAACGTATGAAAAACCTGGCACCAATTATCTATGTGTGTGTGACGGTGCTATCAGTCCCTCCAGCTATTCATTCACATTTAGTCAGGAGTTCCTTTAAGTTAAAGAGAAACGAAGAAAACAGAAAGCAAAGTAAGAAGATAAAATGGATAAGGACAGCTGAAATTGAAATTGGTGCTCTCATGAGTCATGACAAGCAATCCTTTGAATATTGACAAATTTGTTCTTAGCATGCCAATGGGCAAGTACATAGCTTCATGGTGGGTTAAATCATTAAATTTTCAACTGTAAAAACTAGTAAATGCTGTCAAACTACAATACTAGTTTGACCTTGGAAACAAAAACAAAGAAAAAAATAACTGTTGCCTTTAACATAGTTGATGCAAAAATTAAATTTTTTGAGATTACAATTGTTTTTCTCAATCTGATAGATTGGGGTTTCTTTTTGGCAGGGAGCCATGCACAGCTGCACCGATTTCAAAAGAGCAAGCAAATGAGATGGTTGTCTCTATTGCAAGGTTTATCAGTGAGTGCGCGGTGGAGCAGATTCGTTTGGTGCCCGATAAATGTACTAATCTTTACCTTAAAACATGTCGTATCTGATGTATGTGGATGTTGTCTGACTGAATCTTGCCATTTTCGGGTTGTATGCTGAGTTTGCAGTCATATCTGTTTGTAAAAGGTTCAAAGACCAAGTTATGCTGCTTGAAGCCCCAATGCGGGGTGTGGCTCCTCTGTTGACAGCAGTTCGGAAGCTTCAAACATCCTCTGAGCAGTTAACTTCTTTACATCCAGACTTTCTTCTTCTCTGTTTGTTAGCGAAGTGCTATAAAACTGGTCTATGCATTTTGGAAGACAATCTATTTGAGGTTGATCAGCCAAGGGACTTTTTCCTTTATTGTTATTATGGGTGAGTTGCTTTAGCTTTCTGGTATTTTATTTTTCCTTCCATTTTCCTTGATCTCCTTATTTGCCTTTCATGTTGGATGATTCGGCTTGTTGGGAGCTTTTCCTACTTCTGCTGTTGTGGGTGACATCCTGTAGCTTCTTATCAGCTTTTCCTTGTTTTATTTCGCATCTCTGCTATACTAAAATTAAATCTCACTTTCCAATTATTGCCTTCAATTATAGATTGACTCATGAGTTACTTTCTCTGTTTCTACTTCTGTCTTGAAAAACAAATCAAGTATGAGTTGGCTGAATTTGTTCAGTATCTTTTATTTGGTTAGGTAAGGTGATATTTGCTAATGCTGTCAAAGGTTTAGCCTGTATAAGTCCTTGAACAAGACGACTCCACTGATGTTAAGTCTTGCTGGGCAGATCTTATCACATCATGCCAGATGGAACTGCTTTACAGAATTCATGAAAAAAAAGATTAGATGGACGGACAGACAGACAGAAACTAACCTTCCCTGTTATTTATCCAAAGTGAATGTGGAATATGCATGGAAAACTTCTCTGATTTAGACTTTTTCCTTGTGCTAATGAGGAATTGATGTAGATCGTAATAAAAAAGAATTAGGGATGAGAAGGGAAGAAGAAGGGATGAGAAAAGAAAAAAAAGGGGATGAGAACAGAGAGAATTTGAGGAAGAGGCAATATCAGGATTCAATATCAATAATCTATAATTTAAGTCTAATCTCACAATAAATATGTATCCCCTATATATATATGGAGTTCACAAATCCTATATATGTAAGGGGTTCACAAATCCTATATATTTAAGGAGTTCACAAATCTTATATATATAAGGAGATCACAGACCCTAAAATAAATAAATAATTAAAATCACAACTAAACCCTTAAAAGTTAAAAGAAAATATTTAAAAGATAAATATTAATTACTCTCATGATTAATTTAAAATATCTCATTCGGAGAGTCTTCAAAGTAAAAGTACTATACGAGAGCAGAACGAAGATGGCAGAACACTTTATCTAGAATGAAAGAACCATCAATATCTTTCCATCGATCAGAATAAATGCAAGAATCTCCATCTGTAGCAATGTAAATCTGATCACGTAGCACATCATCTATTTGTCCCGAAATACGCGATGGAAGTGGAAAGATAAGAACTGGAGCAAATGCTGAGGAAGAAACAATTCCACCAATAGAAATACTGGATAACAAAATAGGAGGTTCTGGAGTACCTCGATTAAGTAGCATGTTCTCCAAATAAAAATCTGGACTAATACTAACATACAATAAAAAATTAAGCAAATAAACATTAGATCCAAATTCGAGAATAGAAAAATAATTCCCATTAGACTTGAACAACAAGCATTCAGTGGGACAAGACTTCAACGATAAAGGAGTAACAATAACGGCTGGGTGTTGAAAATAATTAAGTATCAACTCAAGTGAAATTTTAATAATAGGAATAAATTCAACTATTTCAAAGGAAAAGGACTTGAGAACAAAGTTAGATTGACTTGAAATAGGAGATACAAAACAATCACCAAAAGATTCTGAAATAGGTAACTCAATATGCTCGACATCTTTTATAAGTGTGGACTCGATAGACTTTTCAGCAAGTTCCATTACAAGTGGTGACTCAACATTTGACTCCTATAAAGGCTTAAATTCACTTTCTTCGAGTATCGACTTTTGTTGGTATGAAGGAGGTGAGCTCTGATATGATGAAACCGGATAAGGGGATTGGTAGTCGATATGAGTAGCATATTTTTTTGTATGTGAGAGTGTGTCATCCAAATCTATGGTCACCATGAAATTAGGAAAACATACAGAAACAACATGGACATCATTCAAGTAATCATGATACTCATATGTGATGGAATTAAAATTGTAAGGTGTCCTATCACGCTGTTTATCAAACTGTGATTGAGAACCCATCAAGCTATAGTTGGACTTTTTATGAAATTTCTCAACCTTTAGAGCATATTGATAGGTTGCAACTAACATATTAAAAGTGTATAACTTGACTTCCCTAGTAATTTTTTTTCTCAACCCAAGAATAAACTGATTATTGTCAAAGGTTCAACAATGTCACACAAGTACGTGAGATAATCGAATTGGATAAAATAATCAGAGACACTAGAAGAATGTTGTCTAAGATTGAACCATTGATCATAAACTTGATCTATGTAGGAAGTAGGCAAATACTTTTCTTTCAATTTATATCTCATTTCAACCCAAGTGATAGGTGATTCTTCAAAGGGGTCTAGACTTCTTTGGATTGTTTGCTAATACTGCTTGGCGGAACCCTTCAACATCAATTTAGTAAAACGAACGCAATGAGAATTTGACATGCCATGTCAATCAAAATATTTTTCTAAATTAGCTAACCAATCCAAGAATTGATTGAAATCTAGAGTACCACAAAATGTAGAAGGATCTTTAATTGATTTAGCAATAGGTGTTGAGTCCTTGTAGACGTACCTATATATGTATCTCCTATATATATATTAGTCATAATCCGTGCCTGAAGGCATGATAAAATATAAAATTCAAGTGTCCAAAAAATCGATCCCACTATATTAAATTTTTTCAAAATATATTAACTACAAATTAATTAATTATTAAATAATTAAATATATAATAGAAATGAGTGGTTTGATATTTTTAGGGAGGAAATATATAAATGATTACATTGTGATAGAAATGAGTGATGTGATTTGACGTTTGAGTCTGACAAAGGGATGATGAGTGAGGTAAGTGATTGATGATGGTTTTGAGGGAAAAAATATGACTGGGATAAAATTCAAACACACTCCTGTTTTATTATATAGATATATAAGGAGTTCACAAATCCTATATATATAAGGAGATCACAAACCTTAAAATAAATAAATAATCAAAATGACAACTAAACCCTTAAAAGTTAAAAGAAAATATTTAAAAGATAAATACTAAATTACTCTCATGATTAATCTAAAATATCGATCCAATTCCTATACGATCCCCATCAGGAATCTTAAGTGGTAGATGACCTCTTGTAACACTGCATCCCGTTACTGCTGTAACAATATAGGTCGGTGTAGAATTGACAAGCCTTCATACTGTAAGTTTCTTGGTTCTACTGAATCCAATGCTCATCTGAGCTGATAACAATTGTGATCAAGTTTCTCTTAATTAAAAGTGCCTTTAACTCCCTACTTGGAGCTTGAACCTGATATCCTTTTATGCTTAAGCAGCTTTTAAATGATTTGATTAAAGAGGTGATTGTATTTATCGGTTTGTTTAGCTGCAAAAAGCGAAAAACATGAGGTATGGCAAAAAACAGAAAGAATATATTCATTGTAGGACTAGGATTGCTCAAGCATATCATCAGCAAAAGGAAGTCTAGATTCGAGGTTTTTGAAATAGAAAATAACCAACTGCAAAGCATTATTTGTGTAACGATATTTTTGAATTCCAGAAAAAAAGGTCTCTGAAGAGACCAACTGCTTTATCCTGAATCAAGACTATAATAGCTTTCTTACAGTTGTTGTACTTAAGGATATTCAAGACGGGAACCCATTGCCTAGTCCAACATTCGTCCTTATTTCAAAATCAAGCGTGAGTTTTTTAAAGTCAGGACAGCCCTCCACATGCCCGTGTTGTAATTGGAATGTTTCCTTAAAAACAAAGCACCTGCTGCCAATTGATCATACTCTGAATGGGTTAGTCATCTTTAATAAATTGTTGATGGATTTGCTTGATAACTGATGTTTGATTTTGTCGTTTTAGCAAATCCTTCTTCAGCTTGGGGCTTTAGGTGCTTCACCATCAACCAGGAAAATACTTAATGTTTTCATATTTGTTTTGATGGTAGGGGGATGATTTGCATAGGACAAAAGCGTTATCGGAAAGCATTGGAGCTCCTACACAATGTCTGTCAAACTTATAGTGCTCACTTATTTTATTAGTTTTTTTAACTATTTAATGACCAGTTTATCCTAATACTTGCTAATTTTACGTGTATATAGTTGTAAGTGTACATAAATAATTTGTTTAACTTTGACCATCCTCTCCTTATTGTTTACAGGTTGTAACTGCTCCCATGTCTACTTTAAATGCTATATCTGTTGAAGCATACAAAAAGTACATGCTGGTTTCACTCATTCACCTTGGGCAGGTTTGTTTTGTTCTTTCTCACATGCCTACTGATTATATGGGTCTGTAGCACGAGATCATTTTCAAAGAAAGCCACACTCGCATTTCTTAATTGATAGTCGAATGTGAAACGTCCTTTCTAAGGCAATAATTAGATTTCTGACCATGCAAATGCATTATTCTGTTTGATAGCATTGTCAAGGGGGTCTGTAATAGTATATTCTGTTTACCAANATTAATCTAAAATATCGATCCAATTCCTATACGATCCCCATCAGGAATCTTAAGTGGTAGATGACCTCTTGTAACACTGCATCCCGTTACTGCTGTAACAATATAGGTCGGTGTAGAATTGACAAGCCTTCATACTGTAAGTTTCTTGGTTCTACTGAATCCAATGCTCATCTGAGCTGATAACAATTGTGATCAAGTTTCTCTTAATTAAAAGTGCCTTTAACTCCCTACTTGGAGCTTGAACCTGATATCCTTTTATGCTTAAGCAGCTTTTAAATGATTTGATTAAAGAGGTGATTGTATTTATCGGTTTGTTTAGCTGCAAAAAGCGAAAAACATGAGGTATGGCAAAAAACAGAAAGAATATATTCATTGTAGGACTAGGATTGCTCAAGCATATCATCAGCAAAAGGAAGTCTAGATTCGAGGTTTTTGAAATAGAAAATAACCAACTGCAAAGCATTATTTGTGTAACGATATTTTTGAATTCCAGAAAAAAAGGTCTCTGAAGAGACCAACTGCTTTATCCTGAATCAAGACTATAATAGCTTTCTTACAGTTGTTGTACTTAAGGATATTCAAGACGGGAACCCATTGCCTAGTCCAACATTCGTCCTTATTTCAAAATCAAGCGTGAGTTTTTTAAAGTCAGGACAGCCCTCCACATGCCCGTGTTGTAATTGGAATGTTTCCTTAAAAACAAAGCACCTGCTGCCAATTGATCATACTCTGAATGGGTTAGTCATCTTTAATAAATTGTTGATGGATTTGCTTGATAACTGATGTTTGATTTTGTCGTTTTAGCAAATCCTTCTTCAGCTTGGGGCTTTAGGTGCTTCACCATCAACCAGGAAAATACTTAATGTTTTCATATTTGTTTTGATGGTAGGGGGATGATTTGCATAGGACAAAAGCGTTATCGGAAAGCATTGGAGCTCCTACACAATGTCTGTCAAACTTATAGTGCTCACTTATTTTATTAGTTTTTTTAACTATTTAATGACCAGTTTATCCTAATACTTGCTAATTTTACGTGTATATAGTTGTAAGTGTACATAAATAATTTGTTTAACTTTGACCATCCTCTCCTTATTGTTTACAGGTTGTAACTGCTCCCATGTCTACTTTAAATGCTATATCTGTTGAAGCATACAAAAAGTACATGCTGGTTTCACTCATTCACCTTGGGCAGGTTTGTTTTGTTCTTTCTCACATGCCTACTGATTATATGGGTCTGTAGCACGAGATCATTTTCAAAGAAAGCCACACTCGCATTTCTTAATTGATAGTCGAATGTGAAACGTCCTTTCTAAGGCAATAATTAGATTTCTGACCATGCAAATGCATTATTCTGTTTGATAGCATTGTCAAGGGGGTCTGTAATAGTATATTCTGTTTACCAATATGCATAAATATTTACAGTGGTATATATATATTACTATAAGCTACTTCTATTTGATTAACCTAGTTATGATATTATGGCCTATAATGATCTTACTACCACCTTTTTATCTTTGCAAAGGAAACCATCACCATTGTTGCTGTCATAGTCTCTATCATTGTCATATACCTCAAGTACTTGGGTTATTAGTTGTTTGTGTGGGTAGTCTGCTTAGACAAATTTTCTCTATGAAACTTTCTTCTCTTATTATTTGCCATTATTAATATTCCGATTAAGAGGGACTTACTTTACTTCTGATGGCAGTTCTTTCTTAGTTTCCCGAAATACACTTCTTCAGTGGCTCAAAGGAATCTAAAGAACATTTGTCAGGTAATGATTAATGTCTGTGAAAGTTTTGTTTTGCTGATGATTGTATATCACATGCATTTTATCATCAACTTGTCCAGCCTCGAGGTTTCTGTTTAATAATGACGTCTTCTTCTATTTCATCTAAGTGTTGCATAATGAGCTACACATCCAGTGTGCACAGTGAGACTAGATGCTTACAATCTTTTTATGATTTAT
The DNA here is from genome assembly GCA_963454935.2 of Ilex paraguariensis. Taxonomy (NCBI): domain Eukaryota; kingdom Viridiplantae; phylum Streptophyta; class Magnoliopsida; order Aquifoliales; family Aquifoliaceae; genus Ilex; species Ilex paraguariensis. Next base: position 95,353 of record CAUOFW020003725.1, read on the forward strand.
ATTCTGTTGATGTGAAGTTATGCAAGTCAATCTGGGTATCCCAACTTATAAAACTTTTGAGAATTTCAATAGTGGAGAGGTAAGAAGCATGGGTACGGACACTGGATACACAGACACAACATTTCTCAAAAAAGTAGGATACGGACATGTTGGAAACACGTTATAGATAATTGTGTTTTATATATAAAATTATATAATTTACCACAAGTATAGGGATAATGATATATTATTCATAAAAAATTCAGTATTTTGTGATAAATAAATGTTATCTCTAGTCATTTAGTGTGAATGTTTAGACTAACATCATAATAATCAATAATTATCAATTTTTTCGTAGACGTGTACTATACATATATGATTTAAATGATTGTTCTCATTTCAATTGCTCTTTTCTATATCTTTTATGTATCTTTTACTTTTGTTATCATATTTTAGCACAACTTTAACATGTCTAGTCTTGATAATTATATGTTCTCTCGTAGTGTAAGATATTTAATAGTCAATTTTTTAAGATTGCTAATCACATGTTTATTATTTAGTAGTAGATGTGGTTTAAAGAAGTGTCGGACACGTGTCCGAAACTAAAATTTTATTATTTAATAATGAACATGGATAAAAGAGTATTGGATACGTGTCCGAGAAGTGTCGGTGTCCGACACGGATATGTCACCTTCTTGAAAGTGTCCGTGCTTCATAATGGGAGAGGGTTGATGAATCTCTATTGCTTGTTCTATTATCACCAGAGAAGTAAAAACTGAATGTTGAATTCTAAGTGCTGCATGCTGATTTTTTTAATCTGCAAACAATTTGTTAAATACTGAGGTAGTACTAAATTGAATGAAGCTATTTGATCAATATAAGAAGTTGAAGACGGAAAATAATTGACCTTTCAATTTTCCATTCCACTAGTTATTTTGAAATTCATTTCTAAATATGAATTTATCCAATCAAAAACAATAAAGGTAAGTCTACGGTACTAAAAAGTTTTTTTTGAGTACCGTGCCACCAAATATTAATTTTCGGGGTTAAGTTACAAATTTTTGGGAGTCCAGTTTCACTTTTTTTTTTTTTAAGGTTGTTGGGACTGATCCAATATTTTATGATCGATCCTAAAATATTGAGGAATTGATCCCAAACATCTCCAAATAGTTGTGACTTGACGCAAAAAATTATTGCTTAATCTCTAAAAATTGTATCATGATCCAAAATATTCTTGAGCAAACCAGTGAGAAACTTTGGGTGATGATTGCTTGTATTGTACTTGCACACTTAATGCAGATATGGAGAAACAGATATATCTGGAGTAGTAGAGTGACAAAAACTTCATCAATTGATAGCAGCGAAAAAGCACATAAGCCACCCGTTGTTGGTGGTTTCTGTAGTTACATGTGTTTACACACAAAACAGAAACCACCACATATATTCCACTCATTCGGTGCATATCCTTGCAGATATGCAAACATCCTCAGGGTTCTAATTTTTATATATACATTCTAATAGGAGGATAGAACCAATACCTTGCAGAATTTTTTGACAGCTGCTACAAAAACCGAGTAGTAGAACAATACATAGGGTTTGTGGAGAGAGACAACTCAGGTAGGAAATTGATTACCTAAGACCAAGGGAGGACTTGCAGTGGTCTGAATGTAATCGTGTTTGAGACAAAAACAATTGATGTCAAACTTATCAAATTACAGAGGCATAAAATCTGTCTCTCTGCTGAGCGTAGTCCCTCTTCAGCAATAAGTAGGTGGGAGGTTACTTAAATTTTTAAGCCTTTTTTCAGATGCAATTAATCAATTTAGTGGTAATGAATTTTGTTATCAAACACACTTATTGCTTAATCCCTTCAATTTTCAGCATTAAAAGCCCTATCAAACAGCCCCTTAGTCCTTGTATCTTTTGGGTAGTCCTTGTGTGTTTGATATGCTATTTTGATTGCCACCCATTTAGTGGAATGCGTCACTGATGTCTCTATGTGATTCATTAGATATATTTGCTATTGTAATAGTTAAATATTAGATCTTCTATCTGATTTGTGTTTAGTTTTCGAGTTGAATATTTTTATAGATGGCTTTCCATTTTCTCGTGGTTTGTTAAATGATGTCATATGTTGTTTTGGTTTGGTTGTGTTATTGTTTCTTTTTCCTTCCTCTTCTGGTTAGCCATATCTGGAGTTAGCAAATAGCTATAGCACTGGAAAAATTTCAGAACTGGAAACATTTGTGCAGACAAACACAGAGAAGTTTGAAATTGTGAGTTTGTTCTATTCTGGTTTATTCTTTGTTTTACTAGTATTTTGAGATGGAAGGATGAGCCTAAGACGCCAGCGTCTGAAGAAAAGTTATTCTGCTACGTTAATGAATCTTTCACCCACCTAAAATAGTTTTGGTTTATTTCTTTTGTTTTTTAGGACAACAATCTTGGATTGGTGAAACAGGTGGTATCATCAATGTATAAGAGAAATATTCAGAGATTGACTCAGACATATTTGACTCTCTCCCTCCAAGACATAGCCAACACTGTACAACTCAATAGCCCTAAGGAGGCTGAAATGCATGTTCTTCAAATGGTAGTTAGTCTGGCACTCTTCCTTCCTTAATATTGCCATCAGCTGTGGCTTGTGGGTGTCTTCTATTCTTTAACTTGCTATACGAATGTTCAATTTTAGATCCAAGATGGTGAGATATATGCCACTATCAACCAAAAGGATGGAATGGTTAGATTCCTTGAAGATCCTGAGCAATATAAAAGTTGTGAGATGATTGAACATATTGACTCTTCAATTCAGAGGTATTTTATTTTGTGTGATCTGTCATGTTATTTGTCCCACACTGTTCAAATCAACTGGCATTTGGGAGATTGTTGAACAAAATTACCTTTTGAGTGGTGCGGTTATAATTACCGCTGTTTCGCTTTTTCTTTATCCTACTCATCAGTGCTTGTATATGATATTTATAACAGTTCTGTGGTATGGTCAATGGATGGGTTATTTTTCTATTTATTGTTACAGGGTAATGAGCCTATCAAAGAAACTGACTGCTATGGATGAACTCCTGTCATCTGACCCATTATACCTGGCAAAGGTAAGCGTGCTATTAGTCCTCTAGAAAATCTTGTAAATTTTGTTTAAAAAGGTTGCTATGCTTTGGGAGGCATTCTTTTCTCCCTTTTCGGTCAAGTTGTCAACTAATGAGATATGCATATCACATGTTCAGGCTGGGAGAGAGCGACAGCGATTTGATTTCGATGACTTTGATCCTGTTCCACAGAAATACCTCATATGAATCAAGGAGGACCCACTTGTGGACAAGAGATGGTAAATGATGGTGAATGAGATAAATTCACCAAAAATATGAAAGAAAATGGAATTTTCCTGTGTCATTTTGTGCTCAGTGGAGAAAGTAGTTGCATGTCAGAGATGTTGAACCCTGTTTTAAGTTATGAGCATATTGTTTAGAAATGGCCTCTTCCTTTCCTCCTCTAATTGCTAGTTTTTAAATTTCCTTATGCTGTCTTGGATCGAGAATGCGATAGAAATGTGACAAATGTGTTGCAGGCAGTCTGAGCTTTTTCAATTGCATTCGAGGCATTAGAATTTGCAAGAATTTTTGAGATTCAGTTTGTCTTGTGAAAAATTATTTATAACAACAAAAGTGGTATTTTGCAAGTGGAATTTATTGCACATTGTGTACAAAGATTCAACAATTGGGGAAAGACCACAGAAGAATGTATTTGTAGTGTCCCTCCCCCATAAAGTTTTGGTTCTTAATTGTCTGCTGATTTTCCTTTTGCCCTTTCATGCCGGAGCTTCGACTAATTTTCTTTCCGATTGGGTTAAAGAGCAATCATCTATGTCGGGATTAGGATATTAAATGAAGGATAAATTTATCATAGTTTAGTTTCAAGAGATCGTTGAAGTCAAATAATTTATAGTAATTTTAATTTTAATTTTGTGTTTGGATTATGTTATGAAAAATATTACACAACTCAAATAAAATTTAAAAAATTACAATTTAATATATATTGTCTCTTGTTTGAGTATTGGATGAGCGAGTTTTACTGAAAAAAATGATAGGACTTGTTCATCCAATGAATGATATGCATTTAGATTATAATTTTTTGAATTTCATTTAAGTTGTGTAGCACTACTCTTACGTGTGTAGATCTCAACATGATGCTAAAGTATAAAATAATATCACGTGAAAGTTACAAATTAATATAATGTAATAGGTGATAAAATCAATCCTAAATAGTATTAGGATTGAAACAACAAATTATTGTTTGTCATGTGATTTTGGATGAAATTCGATCAAATGATATTTTTACCTTTTTAAAAAAAAATTAATACGATATATTAATTTTTGATCCACTGCCAATACCTTATTCCAAATTTGCACCAAACATGGTGTAGATAAAATAGGATTAAATAATAAGTTGACCATTACAATTGATATAGAATAAATTATAACTAATTATCCAATTTTATACCTTTTTTTAACTAAATTAATAAGGCCATAGGCCAACTACACTTGTGGGCCAAAGTCACGTACGTAACCCAACATCCTTGGCAACAGCAAAGACCCATGGATTGATTGCCGGGCGACTTGCGACAAGTAAAGTTTCATTTTCGCCAATCCAAATCATCATCTTCTCTTCTTATCATTTCTGGACTCTCTGTCCCTTCTTTGTTGGATCTCCCTTTCTCTCAGTGCTCCGACTTCAATAGCCGCTGATCTACTCTGTCCGGCGAGTTATTCTCTCTCTTCTTTTCATTAATAGCTTTTTCGATTGCTGCCACTTACTATGAATGCACATTTATGTGCTTTTTTTTTTACATCTTTGAATTTTTCGTCTTGTTGTATACAGAATAGTTAGATTGTATAATCACAGATGTTGTTAAAAGATTATTGAATTTTATTGTTCTTTTTTCCGCTTATTGAGCTGACAAAATGTTGTGAATTTTGATTTTTTTATCAGTTGAGTGTCAATGTGGATGGTTTAGAATCGGGATATTTAGATGTTAATTTCAGCCTTTCGTTTTAAATGCTTTTATAGTTATAACTCTGTGTTGGGAAGAATGTGGTATTCCGCATATATGGTTAACAGATAGTTAACGAAAAAAAGCAAGAGACAAGAGTACTAAGAACAGAAGAAACAGAGATTGGTTGAATGCTTAAAGGATTACAGTAGTCTTTATCAGGTTGCAAGTTTGCTTTGGGCAAGCGGTAGAGCCTGTTGGAACGAACTACACATATTTCCCCTAGATCTTGCTCAGGGCGTAGCTATCGTTATTTTCTTCTTCACTAAGTAGTCGCTTCTGCAATGTATAGTTTTTTTTTTTGCTGTTTGGTATTAAGGCTTGGTCACTAAGTCAGTGCTTCACCTTTTTTATGTGATATTGTCCTCACGAAATAAACTTACTTGTCTTATTGTTCCACCTAATTTGCTGATACAATTAGTTTCGGGCTTTCTCAAATTCTTGGATTTCGTCTATCCTTTTAATGTGCCTTTGGTAATTTGACAGAGAGTTTGACTATGATGGTTGGACGTAGAGTGATCCACCAGTTACTGAGGGGAAGACTTCAATCTCAATCCACTGTAAGGATCTTTTTGTAGTTTTGCATTCTTCCTATATGGTTAGTGAAATCTTACTGGCATTCACTTAGAGTAGCCTCAATAGTAGTGGTACAAATGCCCGATTAGTACCTCTTGCTACAAATACCCTGATATTTGTGCTAGATTGCCTCGAACTTAAAGACTTTTTGTTGCAGGGAAGGGAAGAAAGACCCACGGGCATTGAGAAGTTACTAAAATGGGTGGGATGTGCATTCTAATGGGCTAAAAGTTATTGTATTATTGCATTGTATACACGTACTACTAAAATAAAAAATATGGACTCTTCTGACTTTCTTCTCATTCTTAGGATCTAGTCGTAGAAATGGCTCCTCTAAGGTCTTGGTCAAGTTTGTTGGGTGTTTGCCATTCTTATGGATTATAGTCAAACTAAGGGGAAACACGGTAATGGTTTAAGCACACCGGTGCTGTCAAATGAACTCAGTTACTCACATTCAACTCGAGCTTGGCTTGATAAAAGTTCATTCAAGCTCGTTCAATGATTACTTCAAGCCAAACTTGAGCATAAGCCATAAGCTCATTATGAAAACAAGCCAAACCCAAGCATTTCCTGCTTGGCTCAACTAGGCTTGATTAGGTTCAAGTATGTGGTTTTATTGCAATTATTGAGTGGTTTTGAAGGTACAGTGGCAAATACATGTTAATAATGATGATTGATGAATCATCCATTGGTATTACCATTTCTTCTAGATTTATTGTCGTTGGCAGGTCCACTTGTTTTTTAGGCCTTGTGCATTCTGGTTGTGCAAAGATATCATAGTCATTGGGGACCATAATCTTGAGGAGCTTTTTTAGACATTGACGGATTAAACATGTCCTGCTTTATACCGAGCCAGCTTGAGCAGATTTTGTTTCTGCTCAAGCCAAGCTTGATCAGAATGGTTTACATTTCACTCGAGTTCGAGCACGCTTGAGCATTGTAAATTACTAGCTAAGACGAGCCTGAGCATGCTGAAAATAGGCTTGGCTCAGCTTGTTTAGCGCTAAAGCGCACTTCAATTTCTTATAAAAAACTGTTTGTGCTGGACTAATGTTGTCATGGGTGGGCAAGAGAAGGTTTGGAAATAGAAACACCGCTAAAATTCTGGACCATGTTATCAAGTCATTCATACTATCTCTGTTTGTGTGACATTGTAGTCATCGATCGGTGGTGGTCATCATCTAGTGCTTACATTCTATGTGGAAATTTGCAGGCGTCTCCAATTTTGTCATCCCTTGTTTCAAAGAAAGATCAAGAGGGGGTTGGATCTGCTGGCATGAAGTCCCTGAGAGCATTTGCACTCGTTGGAGCAAGTGTGTCTGGGCTTTTGAGTTTTGCAACAATAGCATCTGCCGATGAGGCTGAACATGGTTTAGAGTGTCCAAGCTATCCTTGGCCTCACCAAGGCATTCTCAGTTCATACGACCATGCTTCGTGAGTTTCTGTTGATAATTTTATAACTATATATTCATGTTTTGCACTTCAGCATAGCTAGACCCTGAACATTGGGTCAGATATGAACTTTTATGAACTCCTTCGAAATTTGACGAAGAGTGTAACCTGGTCAGGAATTAGGTGCATCAGGCTTCAATCTTTAGAAGTTGGTTTCGTTTGTTACGTATCTTGGCTCAATCACCTATTTTGGGTTATGCATAAATCATCACGTCTTTTCTTGCAATTTCAACATACAATACCCTCATTCTCTTTGAATTGCAGCCTTCAACTTGACGTGTTATACTCCCTATTACTCCAGCATTTGTTCATGATTTTCTTGTTTGGGATTAGTAAGCTGTTTCATGCCACTGTTAACATTCACTCATGGTTGATTGTATACGGACAGGATTCGCCGTGGTCACCAGGTTTACCAACAAGTCTGTGCGTCTTGCCATTCGATGTCCCTGATTTCATATCGTGACTTGGTTGGTGTGGCATATACAGAAGAGGAAACAAAGGCTATGGCAGCTGAGATTGAGGTGGTTGATGGGCCTAATGATGAGGGTGAGATGTTTACCCGCCCGGGGAAACTGAGTGACCGTTTTCCTCAGCCATATGCAAATGAACAAGCTGCTAGATTTGCAAATGGAGGGGCCTATCCTCCAGATCTAAGTCTCATCACCAAAGTAATTCCTAGTTTCCGGTGTTAATTTATGCGGAAGTTGTGAGAAACAACAGTTTCTTACCTTTTGTCCTTTCAGGCTCGTCACAATGGTCAAAACTATGTATTCGCCCTTTTAACTGGTTACCACAATCCTCCTGCTGGTGTTTCCGTAAGTTCTACTTCCGAAACTCATTATCTATGTTTCTTTATGACCTTCTAATGTATAAGATTAATGTTTACTATAAATAATGAAACCATTTGCAACCAAACAAAAATGTTCTGATAATTGTATGTGGTTAGTGGTACTAGAAAAAGGTTACGACTTTTACTATGTGCTGCTCCTGAGGAAAAAGTGTGCTGAAAGTTTTGCAAACTGTCTTAGGATTTCTTCCCATAAAGTTAATCTGTATTTCATTTTTTTGCTCTTGGATCAGCCTTTTTTTTCTGCATCATTGGAGGGCTGGTATTTTTCAATTTATACAAGCTGATATATTCCATGCCAAGCTCGGGTTTTTGGGCTCATAACCAAGCGGGCAATAAGTGGGTTGTTTATCCTGTCCTTGCTTATCAGTGCTAACCATGGCTTTGCTGGCCTTATACATAATTGTGAAGAAATTCTCCATGGGAATTTATCCCCTATCTTTGATAGGTTGGACTCTGGTAGTGCATGCCACTGCCCTTTGTCTTTACTGCTATGCACATCACAGTAATGAGGCCGTCATAATGGATAGGCAATTAACAAGTATGTTTTGATCAGAAGCTTTCATCTGAGGCATGGTAAATTTGGATTCTTTTTTTGCATCATCAGTTCCATACGACAAAACATCTCTGGTTTAGGGGAGGTTATCTTGTTTTTAAGAGTTTTTCAAAGGAAATGATACTCATTTGGTCCATTTTTGTTTTGGGATTTGAAGGGAGAGAATTTCCTTTTCACACTGTCACTGCCCCATAGACCTTCTTCCTCTTCATGCTTCCATTATTTGTCCTTAAAGGTGTGCGTATTTTTTGAGCTGATTTTATTTGATGAAGAAGCTGACCTGTACTCATAAAAACGATAAAAATCGCACTGGTTTATCTATTTCCACATATTACCGGACACTGTTTATCTATGTGCGTGACCTTGCTTATAACCATTGGAAGTGTGTTTTGTAGATTTTAGGCATTGTCCAGCAACTGTGCTTAATCAGCCAGGTTTGGTGATATTGTAGATCCGAGAAGGACTGCACTATAATCCTTACTTTCCTGGGGGAGCTATTGCAATGCCCAAAATGCTTTCTGATGGCGCTGTGGAGTATGAAGATGGTACCCCTGCAACCGAAGCTCAGGTTAGTTTCCCTGTCATTTAATGCTGGGGTAATATAATGCTCGTAGTTTCAAGATTTATTATTATGCTACTTATCAAATGACTATATGTCTATGTCATTGTGGTGAAATTCTTAGGGTTACTAAGCTTATGTTCCCTCCCAAATTTTATTGCAGATGGGGAAAGATGTGGTGACATTTCTATCATGGGCTGCAGAACCGGAAATGGAAGAGAGAAAACTCGTATGTTGGCTTCAATTCAGTAGAAATAAAATAAACAGCGGCAACAAAAAAAAACATAAATATAAGAGTAATGTTATTTAGACTTGAAAATCTTACATAATTTGTTGACATAATAATGCGACTTTAGTGAAACCATTGGATCAACACCAAGTTTCAATGTTTGATGGAGTTCACAATCAATCCAAAGATTATAGTGAATTATGTCAGCAAATTAGGTCAATAAATTAGGTCTTAATAATATTGCTCTATATATAAATAGTGGAAATTAATTTCTGACAGTGTATGCTTCTCTAATGCAGATGGGATNACATAAATATAAGAGTAATGTTATTTAGACTTGAAAATCTTACATAATTTGTTGACATAATGATGCGACTTTAGTGAAACCATTGGATCGACACCAAGTTTCAATGTTTGATGGGGTTCACAATCAATCCAAAGATTATAGTGAATTATGTCAGCAAATTAGGTCAATAAATTATGTCTTAATAATATTGCTCTAAATATAAATAGTGGAAATTAATTTCTGACAGTGTATGCTTCTCTAATGCAGATGGGATTCAAGTGGATATTTGTACTGTCACTTGCACTGCTTCAAGCTGCTTACTACAGACGCTTGAAGTGGTCGATTTTCAAGTCTCGTAAGCTGGTCCTTGACGTTGTCAATTAGATCTCTGGTTCCTCTTATTCTTATATTTGTGGAAGGATTTGAATAGGCAATAATTATTGCTCAACGGCTATGTTTCTCTCATCTGTTTAGTTGGCTCCAACCTTTTGACAGATATTTCAGAGAGCCGAAGATTATGTTTCCATTTCAGGGAGATAATAAGAGAATACGCACATAGACACATACCTATTTTTTTGTCTGAATACAGAACTGGCAAGAATTATTATATAATGCGAATTTTGTAGTGGCTTCCTGTTTTTGATGAATGTGGTCTCATTTGGTAATTTTTGGCATGACCATGATTCGGCGGGTTGGGGTTCAGCTCATGATCAGTCTAACATTTGGAACCCTTAACCCGACCTCAACCTCAACACAAATTCCGAATGTCAATCTGAGTTATAGTTTGAGTTTCACCAGTGAAAAACCATGTGGTTTTAGTTTATTAACTGTTACTTCGGTTTGCAATCAAATCTCTCTACTGTGTTCAACAGTTTCTTTTCCCAAAAAGCGCACGAAATGTTTGATTTTGGTACACTCTTGGATGGCTCTGAACGGTAATTGAAGCAAGCAAAGTCTTTTATTTATTCGCCTGAAAGGGCGGAGGTTAAATTGATGCCACCTGAAAGGCCAACAAAGCTATCCCAAATTCTCTATTGTTTGTAGTATATATTATATGTATATGATCGATATAATCGTATTGAACCATAATTGATTGAATTCTAACAATATTCAAATTGAATGTAGACACCCAGTATACCCCTATACGAGGACCGTACCCCACATGCAATTCATTTTGAATTTTTCTCTTCTTTTTTTCTGGTGGAGATTTTCTTTTAGGTAAATTTTGAGAGATTTTTTGGTTCGGGCAAGGCATGTACGGATAAAGTTGTACCCTAATTTACATTGAGTATGTAATGTGAAAAATTTAATTTTTGATGGTATAAAGTGAGAATTTTAAAATATTTTAAGGTATAAAGTGCAAAAAACCCTTCCCCCTTCTCTCTGTTGTCACTGTTGGTGGTGACGGGCTCCATTCTTTATCCACTACCCAATTGAGTACCAATTTCTTCCAGACCGATACAATCAGACACTAAAAACTGCTGCGAGGATTCCCAATTATATGGAACAAAGCTGTGCTAATGACAAAATGCATAACGAAACATAATTTATCATAATATTAAGGAAAATTTTAGGTGTAAGGAATAAACAAAATTCAATTTACGCGTTGCAAAAACATGATGAACAATTTTCGTTCATAGAAGATTATAAATTGCTTCACCTCTGCATAGGAGTCCACACAACTTAGCAAAAACCTTCATTCATTATTCAATTATCAACTACTAGGCCTAGGAAGAGAGACAAAAACACATACTAAGAGAACAATTACTCTTGAAGCATTATCTAATAAGACAGTATAAGCACACTCCTAACACAATATCAAGCAAGTAGTAAAAAGCCAAAAAACATTGCAAATGGTATTCTTCAGAAATACCATAGAAGTAAATATTACCTTCAGAACAACGATAAGCTAAATGTAGCAATAAATCTTTCCAGAGAAGGTCAAACAGACCAAAAAAAAAATCCCAATATGGGAACAACGTAAAGGACAACACACAAACGTAATTGTTATAGAAAACTAGAGGTTCAAAAATACAAAAAATTGAGGTTTAAGATAAAAAGGGAAAACTAAAATAGAAAGTAAGGTGAATCCGAAGGGGAAAAGAAAACAACTCATAAAATAACCAAAGAATACAATGGCAAATAGAATTTTTTTTCGGAAAGGTCGAAGAACCAAATGAACAAACTCGTGGCAAATTGGGATTTCCATAATACAGAAAATTACTTGTAAACTGTAAGAAAAAACACACAATTTACAAAAATCATAAGAGTAGGACGAGAAATCAAGAGCTTCTACATCATTCAATCACAGACAAAAAGAGCCCAGTGCATAAAACACGGAGAATTCACAAAGTGAACTACACACTACGTCTAATGGCCAAGAAAGGTAAGGAAATTTAAACAAAACCTCCATCTGATGCTTCAGACCTCTTTAAGTTTTCAAAAAATGCTACTTGGACTTGTTGACTTGATCAATCACATAGATAATAGATCCTAATAAATCCTGAAACCGATCAAATCAGTAAGACTAGCTAATTCAATAACAATGATTGATCAAGTCAACAAATCAGAGAGTATTTTAAGTCCATGTTGCATAGATCACAGTTACTAAAACAAGTCAGATTGTAAGGCGTTCAATTCAAGTATATTTCCGAAAATAAAATCTGAAACAAACAGAGCAGCAAAATAATAAACCCTATTATGTGACGAGAGAGGTACCAAAATGCAGAAAAACAAGTGGAAGCTAGCAATAGAAAAGACGAGCCTCTGTTTGGTTGCAAAGAAAACAGNAGGTAATTGAAGCAAGCAAAGTCTTTTATTTATTCGCATGAAAGGGCGGAGGTTAAATTGATGCCACCTGAAAGGCCAACAAAGCTATCTCAGATTCTCTCTTAATCGTATTGAACCATAATTGATTGAATTCTAACAATAGTCAAATTGAATGTAGACACCCAGTATACCCCTATACGAGGACCGTACCCCACATGCAATTCATTTTGAATTTTTCTCTTCTTTTTTTCTGGTGGAGATTTTCTTTTAGGTAAATATTGAGAGATTTTTTGGTTCGGGCAAGGCATGTACGGATAAAGTTGTACCCTAATTTACAAGTGGAAGCTAGCAATAGAAAAGACGAGCCTCTGTTTGGTTGCAAAGAAAACAGGGGAAAGGAAAATGAGCGAGAGGAGACTTCTGATTGCATGCCATCTTTACAAGCATTGCTGTGTGCAGTGCTCTACCGAATCTCATTTCTAAGAAGTAGAGAGAAGTGATTCTGAGAGTTGAATGGACTGTGAACGACTATATTTATAGTTAACGGGTAAATATGAGGGTTTGTTTAACGAGTATTAGTCGATTATTTTCGACTTAATTTCTTAATTTAATACAACAAAATTATTTTTTTTAATTTGATCCATTAAAATTATTAGATTGGCTAGAAATTTCATTATTAATTTACATCTTAAAAAATTGAATTGTAGTCAAAATAATTGTCGCTTTCTCTGAAACTATTTTTTATGCTGATAAATTTCGACAAATTACTCAATTTTAAATACTTCATATGAAAATTTTGTACTCAATTAAAATGAACCATATTATTAATTCTTTCTTTAATATAAAGTTGAATGCAAAAATCTTTTAAATTTATCCACATTTATCCTATGTTACACTCGATGATCAAAATTTTATTTCGATATATTATTTTGGTCACCTATGGAATAAAAATATTTTAACATGTTTCAAATATGTTTAAAAATAAAATTATTTTTTCAAAATTTTGGTCAAAATATATCAAAAATCTTAAAATATTTTAAAATAATTGTACAAATATATAAAAAAAATACAAAATATAAAAATTTCAATTTCATTATTAATCCATTTTAGTCTTTTTAAAAATAAAAACGTTTTAAAACGAAATTTTAATCCTTAATTGCACTACAAACCAGAGATTTGAGTCTTAGCAGTGACACACTTTTCCCTTCTCCTTAGAAGAATGTTAAGTCTATCTTAGAACATCAAGAAAGAAAAAAAAAAAAAAAACACACAATACATGATGCTAATTAATTGGAACCATTGTTTCCACACAACTCCTATCTGAACAATACAAGGCTAAAGACAGCATCGAAGTTTTCTCGATTGATTAAATACTTGATAAGTCCGCCAAAACACACAGCTCCTCTTCTTCATAAACCTTGAAGAGTTCAACTTGACCAGAGCTGTGAAAGAGATTTTCCTTTTTGGCACATCATCACACAACTTATAACAATCTCCCTTAACTGTTTCTCAACTTCTTCAACAGAAAGGCATCCATCTATAATCTGCAATGAAGCCAAGAAAACATAGTCAATGCCTTGAGTTTAGAAAAGGTTGCTACTGCAGAATTCACAAGCAATCTCCACTGACGCCTAGGTAGTAATTTTCTTTTGGCAAAGGAAAAGAGTTGTAGAAACGCCCAGAATAACTATAACAATTTATACATGTTACCATCATCCTATGCCTTCAGATTTTATTCTTTTTATTGTTTTCATCTTCACCTACCAATTTTATTGTCTTGAAGCTACATCAGCTAACAGAAACTTGGTGTTAATGCCCAAAATCTAAACCAAAATATGACAAGTTCTGAGGTGACACCCACAGGACGCCATCAAAACCCAAACAAACTCCGTAACTTTTACCTTCCAACCTTTCACCAGAGTTCTGATCTGCAACGAAAATGAAAAGAGAACAAAAGGTTATTGAACAAAGTGCATTACCTTCCAAGAGGCATCACGAAGACACTGATACGATTGTGCAACTTTCCTTTGAAACTCAAGTTGCTCATATCTCTCACCTCCATAACCTCCTCTTTCAGCAGCATTCTGATAACTTCAAAAATTAGTTCCATATAGCCTGACATCGGTTTAATTTGAAACAGAAATGCCAGTGGAATTGCTAACACTTCATTTTATCAAATTAAGAAACATAAATGAAAACCCATAATTGTCTTTCTGCGGCAATGTGAAAATCAAGAAATGATTTGATGATTCCACTAAAGTATCAAATCCAGCAGACTTAAACAGAAAAACCTGAATATAGGGTTTTTTGAACAAGGCAGGGGGTCAGGAGCAGGTGCATATTTATGATGCCACATTAACATGGATCTATATCAGTGGTCCTTGCAAATGTATGCCAACAAAAGATGCATTCACAAATTTCAACAGGAACCGAGCTTGCCACAAGTGGGACGCCTTTCCTTCAATTTCTTTTCTCTTTATTTTATCAAATAAGAAAGTCATTGTATTGATGCGAAAAACAGTCATGATTTGATGATTCCACTAAACTAAAGAATCAAGTCTGGCAGACTCGAACAGAAAAACCTGAATATAGGGTTTTTTGAACAAGGCAGGGGGTCAGGAGCAGGTGCATATTTATGATGCCACATTAACATGGATCTATATCAGTGGTCCTTGCAAATGTATGCCAACAAAAGATGCATTCACAAATTTCAACAGGAACCGAGCTTGCCACAAGTGGGACGCCTTTCCTTCAATTTCTTTTCTCTTTATTTTATCAAATAAGAAAGTCATTGTATTGATGCGAAAAACAGTCATGATTTGATGATTCCACTAAACTAAAGAANCTTCAAATATGTTTAAAAATAAAATTATTTTTTCAAAATTTTGGTCAAAATATATCAAAAATCTTAAAACATTCTAAAATAATTGTACAAATATATAAAACAAAATACAAAATATAAAAATTTCAATTTCATTATTAATCCATTTTAGTCTTTTTAAAAATAAAAACGTTTTGAAACGAAATTTTAATCCTTAATTGCACTACAGACCAGAGATTTGAGTCTTACCAGTGACACACTTTTCCCTTCACCTTAGAAGAATGTCAAGTCTATCTTAGAACATCAAGAAAGAAAAAAAAAACACACAATACATGATGCTAATTAATTGGAACCACTGTTTCCACACAACTCCTATCTGAACAATACAAGGCTAAAGACAGCATCGAAGTTTTNTGCATTCACAAATTTCAACAGGAACCGAGCTTGCCACAAGTGGGACGCCTTTCCTTCAATTTCTTTTCTCTTTATTTTATCAAATAAGAAAGTCATTGTATTGATGCGAAAAACAGTCATGATTTGATGATTCCACTAAACTAAAGAATCAAGTCTGGCAGACTCGAACAGAAAAACCTGAATATAGGGTTTTTTGAACAAGGCAGGGGGTCAGGAGCAGGTGCATATTTATGATGCCACATTAACATGGATCTATATCAGTGGTCCTTGCAAATGTATGCCAACAAAAGATGCATTCACAAATTTCAACAGGAACCGAGCTTGCCACAAGTGGGACGCCTTTCCTTCAATTTCTTTTCTCTTTATTTTATCAAATAAGAAAGTCATTGTATTGATGCGAAAAACAGTCATGATTTGATGATTCCACTAAACTAAAGAATCAAGTCTGGCAGACTCGAACAGAAAAACCTGAATATAGGGTTTTTTGAACAAGGCAGGGAGTCAGGAGCAGGTGCATATTTATGATGCCACGTTAACATGGATCTATATCAGTGGTCCTTGCAAATGTATGCCAACAAAAGAAGCGTTCACAAATTTCAACAGGAACCAAGATTGCCACAAGTGGGACGCCTTTCCTTCAATTTTTTTTCTCTTTATTTTATCAAATAAGAAACAGTCATTGTATTGATGCGAAAAACAGTCATGATTTGATGATTCCACTAAACTAAAGAATCAAGTCCAGCAGACTCGAACAGAAAAACCTGAATATAGGGTTTTTTGAACAAGGCAGGGGGTCAGGAGCAGGTGCATATTTACGATGCCACATTAACATGGATCTATATCAGTGGTCCTTGCAAATGTATGCCAACAAAAGATGCATTCACAAATTTCAACAGGAACCGAGCTTGCCACAAGTGGGACGCCTTTCCTTCAATTTCTTTTCTCTTTATTTTATCAAATAAGAAAGTCATTGTATTGATGCGAAAAACAGTCATGATTTGATGATTCCACTAAACTAAAGAATCAAGTCTGGCAGACTCGAACAGAAAAACCTGAATATAGGGTTTTTTGAACAAGGCAGGGGGTCAGGAGCAGGTGCATATTTATGATGCCACATTAACATGGATCTATATCAGTGGCCCTTGCAAATGTATGCCAACAAAAGAAGCGTTCACAAATTTCAACAGGAACCAAGCTTGCCACAAGTGGGACGCCTTTCCTTCAATTTTTTTTCTCTTTATTTTATCAAATAAGAAACAGTCATTGTATTGTTGCAAAAAAATTGTAGTACAAAAGAGAAAGAAGCGAGGGCGGACAAGGTGTCCAAACCTCACATCAAAGAAACAATGAAAGCAATATAAAAGAGAATTCGCTGTGAATCACAAACAGCTAAAATCCTCAAGGTCATAACAAGAATGAAAAATTTGAAACAAATTACCTCTGGTGGTAAGTCAAGGTATAGTACCAGATCTGGAGCCAGTAACCCCATCTCTGGAGCCTGCACAAACAAACCTCATTACTTCACTACCCCCAAGAAAATAAATTTCAAATTGAACATAACTTAAAGAATGTATTTACCTTACACCATTCAATATCGAGTCCTTTGGCAGATGAGAAAGCCACCCCAGAATAAGAGTAGCGGTCAACAATGAGGGTTGTTCCACTCCTCAGCTTGTTCTCCATTAATGCTCTGCAAATACATTGTTGATGATTAACTACAAATCTTAAAACTTAAAATGAGAGCTTCAGGGCCTATAATCCAACAGTCTGACTTTTTCTTGACCATGATAGAGATAAAGGTTGTAAAACAGGTAATTACTCATAGCCCATTATGGTTCTCATTTACCTGAGGGAGTTACAAGCAGGAAACTAGACATATATCTAACGCTTGAAACTAACTAAAGAACTCCAGTTTGTCTTATATCTACAGAACATGAGAATTTGTAGACAGTTTCGACCACAGTAACTAGTTTTCAGTATCCGCATGAAAGGAAAATTGCAATATTTTAAAACGTTAGAAATTCCATCAGCCCATACTTTTGGTGTTACAACTATTGTACTCTCCCATTTGGCAGCTGGTTAGCTGTCATTCGTAACAATGAAGTAACTACCTGTACAACAGAAGAGAATCTGCAATTTATTTTCAATGTTATTATATAATTTCCCACTTGTTTAAATTAACTCCATAAAACATCTTACATTTTGGCCATTCATTTAGACAAGGTAAATGAGAAGAAATTTCCACAACATTTAGCCCTCCAATATGATATTTTCACAATTAATTTCTAAATGTGTAAGGTCTATGAAGCAATTTCTTTGGTCATGTGACAAGATATATAACCATCAAAATATTGTCAGGCTCCTAAATACACAAACCATAGCACAGCTTCTGTTGAAGAAGAAAAACATTGCCAAACAACTCATAGAGGCAACTAAACAAGCATGTCAGATAAGAGTCAGCTTTCTATCTCCATTTCAACTAAGTGATATATATCATCATGCATGGGATAACAAAACAAACCTCTTCTCCCAACGATTTGCACTAAAGAGGAGATGGATTGCATGATCATCCAGCTGCGACTTATTGGAGAGATATGAGGAAATCATTTGCCCAACACCAGTATTTCTATCAGGAAACCTCCATGATTCAACTGGATACCCTAGCCCTTCCAGGTATGACAGTAGTCTGCTAGACTGTGAAGTCTTCCCAGAGCGATCCAAACCTTCTAACACAATCAAAGCTCCTCTTGAATCACTGTTGTATTTATTGTCCATGTGAATTTGTCTACAAGCAAACTTGAATGGAAATTTTGAATTCAAACGAAATGCCAAAGATCTTTGTGCCACTACAGCCCCAAAATTTCTAGAAAATACAAGGAAAAAAAAAACTGTATCAGAGAACTAAACTTGCATCATATATTTATCTACACCACCTGTGACAACAATCACAATTACTTTGAGTAACTCTATTCTGATTTTCAAATTTAGAAGAAAAACAAATGGGGATAAAATACCAATTTCAAAANGCATCATATATTTATCTACACCACCTGTGACAACAATCACAATTACTTTGAGTAACTCAATTCTGATTTTCAAATTTAGAAGAAAAACAAATGGGGATAAAATACCAATTTCAAAATAAATCCACACTTTCCAATTAATTGCATTACCAAAAAAAGAATAAATTACCAGATTATAGCTCCTTTGCATCCTCATAATTCCCATCAGGTTCATAGGGACAACCAAAAAACAGAGACTTGTTTGAGATTTTTAAATTTTTAATATAAGAGGGAAGGTTCTACATGGAAAGATTTTTCTCGAGGAATGCAAATACAAGTGCTTGATGAGATATCTGAGGTCTGCCGACACAACCCGCGGGGAAAGGGTGGGGGAAGTGAAAAGAAAAGAGAGGGTCTGAGGTGGGGTGTTTTTTATTTCAAAATTTGGCAGAGTAATAGCTAATGCATCACTTTGTGGAAACAGGCAGTACCATGTAGGCTCTAGCAAACAAGGAAATGTGCATATTCCATTCCAGAAATAGAACTCAAATTCTGTTTTTCCCTGTCTTTTCCATGAGTACTCAACTAATAAACAGTGAAAATTAACAAGAGAAATAAGCAAATCCAGTGGAAGGAAACTTACAAAACCTCAGAAACTGCGGAATAGCAGGCATGTGTCATATCCCGTCGAACCCTACAAACTGAGATCCCGAAAGAATTACGCAAATTATTTCAGATCCATGAAAACTTACAAAAAGTACAGAAACAGAACAAGATTCACATATCAAGACTAAGCATAAACACAACTACATACTAAAGACTAGGGTTTTAGTTCGTTGGAAACGGAAAGATCACCTGTTTGAGGCCATGAGCATGTTACGATCAAACGAAATACAGAAGATGAAAGCTCGCAGTCTGATCTGGTCTGGTGTGGCTTCGATGGTCTCCGAACTCTCGAGCGCTTTTAAAACCCTCCAGAGCCCCCAATTGCGCGCCTCAACTTTTGATTTTGTTTTTTTTTGTGATGGGTCCCATAGGTGCTCCTCACCATGAAGAGGCTTCACCGCCACATCGCCGGTCGCGTCTGATTCCGCATCGCCAGGAACCTGATTTTTTCGAGTTGTATATTTAAAATAAGATTTTGTATTTTAATTATCTAAATAAATATATATCTATATATCTATATAATAAAATAAGAATTTGTTTGAATTTTATCTTAGTCATATTTTTTCTCCTCAAAATCATCATTAATCACTTACCTCACTCATCATCCCTTTGTCAAACTCAAACGTCAAATCACATCACTCACTTCAATCACATATTTAATCATTTATATATTTCTTCCCTAAAAATATTACACCACTCTGTTTAATCATTTAATATTTAATTAATTTATAATTAATATATTTAAAAAAAATTTAATATAGTGGGATCAATTTTTTGGACACTCGAATTTTATATTTTACACGGGTGATGACTATATATATATATATATTAGTTATTCATTTTTTTAATACATAATTCAATATTTTTGTTATATTTTAACTAATGCTTTTAAATATTATTTCTTATATTTTGTAGCTTTCTTATAAACATGAAAGGAAGAGGGAAAAATAATGGAAGGAAAGATGAAGAGTGAATAAGAGACGTGAAATAAGAGAGGAGGATAAATAATATATTATAAATTATTTATACATTATATTATTGTAATGCTCTAAATATAAAAAAAAAGCGGAGCTACCTTAGTTCCAGGAGCACTTGCCTCTCTCATTTTTGAATAATTATATACATTTATAATATAAAATAAAACATATTTCAATAATTTCATCCAACAATCTAAAATAGATTCATCCAACGACTATCAACATCTCTTTCAAAATCATTCATATTGAATTTTTCTCTCTCTTCAAATTCATTACTTATCACTTACCTTGTACCGTGCTTTTAAACACGAATTATCCCTAATATAATTATATGTCAGTCAATACACAAGTAAATTGATATATTATCCCTCTTTATTTTAAAAAAAAAAAATTGTACAATGGATTGATTTTTCATTAAATATGGGCCCACTATCCCCTAAAATGTTCTTGATTTTATGTTTTATTTTGTAATTTCATCTTAAATTTTTGCACATTTCTCATACTTGAAATTAAAAAAATTTATGTTAATATTTTATCCCCTCACAATTGATTTTGCATATTTTTGAGTTTGAATTTTTCCTCAGATCTGATCCTATGCAAACCAGGAACTTGGGATCTATGTCATTTCTTTACGTTGAGGGGAAGAAATACATTTTTGTTGTTGCTAATTTTTTGTAGGCTAAGATCTGTTCATAGGCATTCAATACTTACTCTTTATCATTGAGTTTTCTTTTCTTTTATTTTTTAAAGTATCGTAAGTTAATTTATAGTTCATTTAAAAAAAATCTTGCCTATCNGGAAGAGGGAAAAATAATGGAAGGAAAGATGAAGAGTGAATAAGAGATGTGAAATAAGAGAGGAGGATAAATAATATATTATAAATTATTTGTACATTATATTATTGTAATGCTCTAAATATAAAAAAAGCGGAGCTACCTTAGTCCTAGGAGCACTTGCCTCTCTCATTTTTGAATAATTATATACATTTATAATATAAAATAAAATATATTTCAATAATTTCATCCAACAGTTTTAAATAGATTCATCCAACGACTATCAACATCTCTTTCAAAATCATTCATATTAAATTTTTCTCTCCTCTTCAAATTCATCACTTATCACTTACGTTGTACCGTGTCTTTAAACACGAATTATCCTTAATATAATTATATGTCAGTCAATACACAAGTAAATTGATACATTATCCCTCTTTATTTTTCAAAAAAAAATTGTACAATTGATTGATTTTTCATTAAATATGGGCCCACTATCCCCTAAAATGTTCTCGATTTTATGTTTTATTTTGTAATTTCATCTTAAATTTTTGTACATTTCTCATATTTGAAATTAAAAAAAAATTATGTTAATATTTTATCCCCTCATAAATATTTCTAACTCCGCCCCTTAATATTTTATCCCCTCACAATTGATTTTGCATACTTTTGAGTTTGAATTTTTCCTCAGATCTGATCCAATGCAAACCAGGAACTTGGGATCTATGTCATTTCTTTACGTTGAGGGGAAGAAATACATTTTTGTTGTTGTTAATTTTTTGTAGGCTAAGATCTGTTCATAGGCATTCAATACTTCCTCTTTATCATGGAGTTTTCTTTTCTTTAATTTTTTAAAGTATCGTAAGTTAATTTATAGTTCATTTAAAAAAAATCTTGCCTATCCACGTGTTATACAAAAGAAAGTTGTGATAACATGTCTTATCACCGCCCGCACTTTAATGATATTTTTTCAAAATGTTTTTATGAAAGAGTCAATTTAAATTATATTCACTATTTTTATTATTTTTGGGATTATTGTTCAAATATATTTTACTATTTTTTATCTTTTAAAATTGTTTTGAAATTATATAACCAAAAATATATTTTAGAATACCAAAAAAAAAAAAACCACAAATTTTTAAAATTATTTTCGAAAACATATTTTTGAATATTATTTTTTAAAAATATATCCAATCAGATCCACTGTTTTGCAAAACAATTTGCCTCCAACAGGCTCAGTGGCCCCAGTTTAGTCATTATGCCCCAACTCCGCGTAATTACCGCGGGCGGTGGAGTTTACGCGGCAAGCAGCTTCTAGTAGCTTCTGAAGAGAAGTTAATAAATAGGACTCAATCCCATGGGACGCAACATTGACAACCAATGAAATTAAAGCTGGCTAAAAGTTGAATAAATAAATAAGCCGAATTAAACACCTCAACCGCTAGATCTAGATCGTAAGGATGAAACTTGAAGAATATTCCTACCGTTAGATTGGACCAAAACTAGAACTCAACGGTCCAGATATACCGAAAGCGGTGCCAAGATGAGTGCAACGGCCTTTAAGTAGAGACACTCCACCTTGTCTTTCTCTCCCCATCGAGTCTCTGTCTCCCTCTCTATTTTCACTCCAGTTGTTCGAAGTCGAAGACTTCACGAAACTTTCTTCGCCAGCAGCGACTTTTGCTTGTGATCCAGTCTCTTTTCGAGTCTTCAAATTCTTGTTATCTAGGGTTTCAAGCACCGTGTTCTTTATCTCTCTGTGAAGTTGATGATTTGGAATCTTGATCTAGGGTTTCCTGTTGTGCTTGTGTGTTAGTTGCTGGTTACTTCGGTAGTAATTTATAAGAATTTCTGTTTATTCAATTGAAATTATTTTCATCTTTGAAGTCTGCTTAGCCGAGGGATCTTGTTCTTTCGATCTAGAGGAAGGCCAACGCTGAAGGTAACTAAGGTTAGGGCTTTACTTGGTTACTCCTAGGTATTATGTTTTGTTGCTAATGATAGCGTAAGGTGTGATAAAGGTCTAGAAGTATAGGGGAAAAAACAAACTGACCATGTTTGATCACTTCATGCGTTAATTCATTGGTTTCATTTCAGNTCCACGTGTTATACAAAAGAAAGTTGTGATAACATGTCTTATCACCGCCCGCACTTTAATGATATTTTTTCAAAATGTTTTTATGAAAGAGTCAATTTAAATTATATTCACTATTTTTATTATTTTTGGGATTATTGTTCAAATATATTTTACTATTTTTTATCTTTTAAAATTGTTTTGAAATTATATAACCAAAAATATATTTTAGAATACCAAAAAAAAAAAAACCACAAATTTTTAAAATTATTTTCGAAAACATATTTTTGAATATTATTTTTTAAAAATATATCCAATCAGATCCACTGTTTTGCAAAACAATTTGCCTCCAACAGGCTCAGTGGCCCCAGTTTAGTCATTATGCCCCAACTCCGCGTAATTACCGCGGGCGGTGGAGTTTACGCGGCAAGCAGCTTCTAGTAGCTTCTGAAGAGAAGTTAATAAATAGGACTCAATCCCATGGGACGCAACATTGACAACCAATGAAATTAAAGCTGGCTAAAAGTTGAATAAATAAATAAGCCGAATTAAACACCTCAACCGCTAGATCTAGATCGTAAGGATGAAACTTGAAGAATATTCCTACCGTTAGATTGGACCAAAACTAGAACTCAACGGTCCAGATATACCGAAAGGGGTGCCAAGATGATTGCAACGGCCTTTAAGTAGAGACACTCCACCGTGTCTTTCTCTCCCCATCGAGTCTCTGTCTCCCTCTCTATTTTCACTCCAGTTGTTCGAAGTCGATGACTTCACGAAACTTTCTTCGCCAGCAGCGACTTTTGCTTGTGATCCAGTCTCTTTTNCAAAGAGTCAATTTAAATTATATTCACTATTTTTATTATTTTTGGGATTATTGTTCAAATATATTTTACTATTTTTTATCTTTTGAAATTATATAACCAAAAATATATTTTAGAATACCAAAAAAAAAAAAANATGAAAGAGTCAATTTAAATTATATTCACTATTTTTATTATTTTTGGGATTATTGTTCAAATATATTTTACTATTTTTTATCTTTTAAAATTGTTTTGAAATTATATAACCAAAAATATATTTTAGAATACCAAAAAAAAAAAAACCACAAATTTTTAAAATTATTTTCGAAAACATATTTTTGAATATTATTTTTTAAAAATATATCCAATCAGATCCACTGTTTTGCAAAACAATTTGCCTCCAACAGGCTCAGTGGCCCCAGTTTAGTCATTATGCCCCAACTCCGCGTAATTACCGCGGGCGGTGGAGTTTACGCGGCAAGCAGCTTCTAGTAGCTTCTGAAGAGAAGTTAATAAATAGGACTCAATCCCATGGGACGCAACATTGACAACCAATGAAATTAAAGCTGGCTAAAAGTTGAATAAATAAATAAGCCGAATTAAACACCTCAACCGCTAGATCTAGATCGTAAGGATGAAACTTGAAGAATATTCCTACCGTTAGATTGGACCAAAACTAGAACTCAACGGTCCAGATATACCGAAAGGGGTGCCAAGATGATTGCAACGGCCTTTAAGTAGAGACACTCCACCGTGTCTTTCTCTCCCCATCGAGTCTCTGTCTCCCTCTCTATTTTCACTCCAGTTGTTCGAAGTCGATGACTTCACGAAACTTTCTTCGCCAGCAGCGACTTTTGCTTGTGATCCAGTCTCTTTTCGAGTCTTCAAATTCTTGTTATCTAGGGTTTCAAGCACCGTGTTCTTTATCTCTCTGTGAAGTTGATGATTTGGAATCTTGATCTAGGGTTTCCTGTTGTGCTTGTGTGTTAGTTGCTGGTTACTTCGGTAGTAATTTATAAGAATTTCTGTTTATTCAATTGAAATTATTTTCATCTTTGAAGTCTGCTTAGCCGAGGGATCTTGTTCTTTCGATCTAGAGGAAGGCCAACGCTGAAGGTAACTAAGGTTAGGGCTTTACTTGGTTACTCCTAGGTATTATGTTTTGTTGCTAATGATAGCGTAAGGTGTGATAAAGGTCTAGAAGTATAGGGGAAAAAACAAACTGACCATGTTTGATCACTTCATGCGTTAATTCATTGGTTTCATTTCAGCACACGGTTTGAATTTATTGAATGAAACGTAATTGCTGAACTGGCATAACAATTTAACGTTGAGAAACAGCAAACATATACTAGAGTCTTTGGTCTACCATTTCATATTGGGGCGATTACTGGAAAATAAGTCCTTTTTCTTGTGCATCTCTATGTGAATCATAAGATCACTGTCTTCTCATGGATTCCAGGAACTGGCGTCGATGATGTTGTCCAGTGTTATTATATACTGAGGTAAACTAATTTGACATACTTGCTAGAAGAAACCCAATAAGTAAACGGAGGTTAGAGTTCAGGGCAAAATGATGGCAAAGCCGGATAGGTTCCCAGAAGGATATAGTACTGGTTTTCCTCCTAATTATGAATCAGAAGGATCTGGTAGCTCGGGAAGAATTGATACAGATATTACAGCATCTGAGGATTCAAATGGCCCAAGGAGAAAATGCATTAATTTAAATTCTGCTTCCCGGGATGGCTTTGGTGTGCCCACACGTGTCCTCCCTCTCTCAAAACTGCCACCATCCGAGAGAAGAGATTTAGTGGTTCGTTTGAGAAGAGAACTTGAACATATACGGGCTCTCCAAAAGAAAGTTGAGTTGCAGAGGACAAATGCTGCCGTGTCATCTTCTAGTGATATTCTTAGCTGTAGCAATACACAAAATGGGCCCTTGACAGGGAAGGTGAGAAAATCATCAATGTTAACTTCTGGTAAAAAATTAAACCCTATGGGTGATAAGGGACGTGGCTGGAATCGGGGTTCTTCTGGAAGGTTTGAGTCTATAAACCAAGCTTCGACATCTAGCACTTCAAATGCAAATTTGATGAAGCAGTGTGAAAACTTGTTGAAAAAATTAATGAAGCATCAGTATGGTTGGGTTTTTAATGCCCCTGTTGACGTAGTGAAATTCAATGCCTCAGATTATTTCACTGTTATCAAGCATCCAATGGATTTGGGTACAATAAAGGGTAAAATTGCTTCATCTGAGTACAATAGCCCACTGGACTTCCTCGCTGATGTGAGACTCACTTTCTCCAATGCCATGACCTACAATCCACCTGGGAATGATTTCTATTTAATGGCTGATACTCTTAATAAATTTTTTGAAGTTAGATGGAAACCCATTGAGAAGAAACTCTCTGTAAATAATATGCGACCATTACCCGAAAAATCAGGCCTTCAAGACGACATAGGAACAGTTAAGCTGATGGCTCCCTCCAAAAGGAGAAAACTTACACCAATACAGCATGAAGTTATTCATGAACCTGTTAAGAAGATAATGACAGAAGAGGAGAAACACCAATTAAGTACAGAATTGGAAGCTATCCTGGGAGATTTGCCGGATAATATCATTGAATTTCTGAAGGAACAAAGTTCCCGTGCAAGGGAAGTGGGAGAGGATGAGATTGAGATTGATATCAATGATCTCAGTGATGATACCTTGTTCAGATTAAGGAAGCTTTTAGATGACCATTTGCAAGAGAAACAAAACAATCCTGCAAAAGGCGAACCTTGTGAGATAGAGGTATTATACTATCTGACATCCGAGTCCCTGCCTTCTCAAATAAACAAAAATACTGGCGACTTGCCATATCATATAAAGAATTTGACCCTTGCTTTTCTTCTTCAATCGCTGTTGCAGCTGCTGAACGAATCAGGGCTTAGCAATTCATCCATGCAACTATTTAAAGGTTACTTTCCATCCATTTTTCTTTTGTGCTTTTATATTGTATATCTTCACGTGCGTCAGACAGGCATTTTAATGATGTTGCTATTTTTCAGGAAATGACCCTGCCGATGAGGTTGTTGATATTTGCGGAAATGAGGCCCTGGTTTCAAGCTATCCCCCAGTTGAGATTGAAAAGGACACAGGCCGGAGAAGCAGTAGATGCATTAGTTCAGGCAGTTCTGGTGGAAATTTGGGTCTGTTATCTTCTACAACATATAGTTTGCCTTTTGTTTTCACAATGTAGACTTGCATTCGTAAGACCTGTGAATCTGTGATATGGTGGAGACATAACTACCTTAATGAATTAGCTGTTTTACACGATACCAAATAGATAAAGAAAAAAAACCAAAGTTATTATGGTAGTCAGTTTATTTTGCAGGTTGTATTATTCTTTTTGCAGGTTGTATTTTTTGTCGTCCAAGTAATTTAACACTTCTTTTCTACGATTTCTCGAGATGGCCTTTCTGTAATTTCTTGTGAGAAAGTCAACATATGCTCTACCCCACATTTTAATTGTGGTTAATAGCTTTCTACAGGTTTCTTTGAATGCCTTTGAATATGTTTTGCTTGGTCCAAAAAAAAAAAAAAAGAATATGTTTTGCAACACTACAATGCAAAAATTTAATAGATGATTTTATAATTCAGGTTCCAGTGGAAAATACCTTTTTTTTGGATTAAAATTTACAATTGAATGGCTTATAGTGTCTTTTATATTTTTTTACTTTAATCAAAGAAAGGTGGGCATATATAAAAAAGATATGAAGTCCGGTCAGGTTATCTTTACAGTTGAGATTTTAGCACAATCTTTCAAAATGTTCTCAATATTTCTCTTCCACATTTTTCAAAAACTGTACTTTTTAACACATGTTTTATTTTTCTTTCAATTCAATTGTGATAGTTTCTTGTTATCAGTGTTGTTGCTGTTATTGTGTCCTTTAAATAGTTTTCTTGCATGTACATGTGTCCTGCAGATTCAGATTATAGCAGTTCTGAAAGTGAATCAGAGTGTGTTAAAGTTTCTACTCCAGTAAATGTACTGAAGGTATATCTGATTGCTATCTATTTTGTTAATGTATGATTATACCTAACTACATCTGTCATATCCCTAATCCCATGTGCTCTGTTTTCAGGGAAACTCCAGTCCTGGAGCAAATTTAGATGAAAAGATGGGGGTTGGGGATGTGGTTGATGGCAATCGTGAGTTCTTCCTAACCTTTTTGTTACATGTTGCTTCCGAAGTCATTAATGTATTCATATCTGTTATGGCATTGGACCCAATTGTGTTCGCAGCTGATATGATATCGGACAATGTACATAGAGAAAAAGGGTATAAATTTGAATTAGAACTGGAAAAGGTGAATGAATCGGCAAGTTTTCTTCTTGGACTGTATAGGGGTTCAAACGTGTCTTGTTATGCTTGTTTTCCGTTCTGCCATGTCTGTTTTGGAGTATACAATGCTTAATATTATCCTCAAAGCTTTTGGGAACAAAGTATGCAAGCTTCCGATGATCATCAGAGAAGTTTTCATATGAATTGCTTGGTCATAAAGAATTGATTACGTGCGCACTTCAGTTGGCTTGTGCACTTAGTATTTTTATAGAGTTGGTGTTGCTTAATTTATATTGTTGATGTGGTGTGGCCTCAGAGTTTTGGCAGACTCATCAGCTAGTCTGCGAATTGTGACTCGGCTTTATTTTTGGGGACTAATTAAGCACATGCTATACAGTTAAAATATCAACATTTTGTTTTATACTTTCTCAATTTGATATGACGTGGTTTTTTCTTAAATTTATTTGTTATCATTGTTTTTGGTAATACTTGATTGTTTGTTTTTTCTGTTAAAATTTGTAAGTTGTTGAATTATTTATGAAGTTTTGAGTCCATATTTTTTTTACAGAATCTGTTAGTGGGTTGGACCAACTTGAACAAAACTCCCAGCATAAGCCAAATTCTGTTGAGTCCGATTGCCATCAGGATGGTAAGCAAGAATTCTGAAGAAAATTGATGCTAGTTTGTTTTGGATCGTGTCTTATCCATCATTACTTGATATTATAGGTGAGAGTGCTTCACCTGAGCGGCAGGTATCCCCGGAGAAGCTCTACAGGGCTGCTCTTTTGAAGAAACGATTTGCAGACACAATTTTAAAAGCTCGAGAAAAGACACTCAACCAGGTGGGTTACAAAACTGGTTCATTGTGACATAAAACCTTGTTTACCAACTACTTTACCCAGCATTATTTACTGTGGATATATGATCCATGCAATTTGATCCTTTTGAGATCAGGGTGAAATGGGGGATCCTGAGAAGTTGCGTCGTGAGAGGGAGGAACTTGAAATGCAGAAACGAAGAGGTTGGGACCTTTGCAACTTATTTTGCTGTATTATATCTTATTATTATCATTGTGTGACCTTCTTTGTGCTCAAAGGTGAAAGGATATATACTATGACACATTCCTTCATGAGTGTACTACTTTGTGACCAGAGAGAGCTCGGTTGCAGGCAGAAGCTAAAGCTGCTGTAGATGCTCGAAGACGAGCAGAAGCAGAGGCTGCAACCGAAGCCAAACGGAAGAGAGAGCTTGAGAGGGAAGCAGCTCGGCAGGCATTGCTGAAGGTGAATGAATTTTTCATTTGTTCCAGAGCAGCTTGACTTCTTTTTTGAATCACACTGATTTTCTGACCCACCGGCAGATGGAAAAGACAGTTGAAATTAATGAGAATTCTCGGTTCCTTGAAGACCTGGATTTGTTAAGGGCTGCCCCTCCCGGGGAATTACCGAGCTCTATGGATGAGGGCAGCCCGGATCGCTCAGAGGATGGCTTGGGTAGTTTCAAGTTTAGTGGCAATAATCCTTTGGAACAACTTGGGCTGTACATGAAAGTGGATGAGGAGGAGGAAGAATGTGAGCCACCTAGTGTTCCGAGTGTTGTAAATGATGTCGAGGAGGGGGAAATTGATTAATTTTTCCGTCTGCTGCTGTTAATGTATCCCATCACCTATGGAGCAAGAATAGAATATTTTGATGCAAAAAATACTTGCCTTGGCACTTGGGCTTTTATTTTGTATGTCATACGAAGGGGGTGGTAAAGTATTAGTTGCCAATGTGTGCAACCATCGAAAGCATCAGTGTGGCTGGAGAGAGTCACTTTTTGAATTTGAATGAGGACAGGATGATAGTACCTGCTGGATTGGAGCGGAAGGTGGATTAGAATATCAACATATGTTTTTGGCATGGAAGATTTCTACATCCAGTAGGCAGTTTCTGGGTGAATATTCTGGTGGGAGAGCTTAAGAAGAAAACAGAACGGTTGCAAGGTGCGTATAGGCCGTGAGAAGTGGCGGCCATCATACATGTGGGAGAAGAAAAGATTGCGAATGAGGTGGTCTATGGGTNGCAGAACGGTTGCAAGGTACGTATAGGCCGTGTGAATTGGCGGCCATCATACATGTGGGAGAAGAAAAGATTGCGAATGAGGTGGTCTATGGGTGTCTAAGAAACACATGGAACGGGATTGCACGCAAGATGTATTGGGGGTACAAAAATAATCGTTTCTTTACGATGTGATGTGATAAGAAAGTGCTTTTTGCTTGCTCTTTGCCATGCCATGGCTGCTCGCTCCCTTTCTTGGATTTGGACCACGGGGTAGTGGGGTTTATTAGCTGGTTTAATACCGCCCCTTATTGCGTCAATATAATATCATCTCCGATGAAAATTTAAATTCTTACTCAAATTTAAACAAAGAAAATGGTAAAAAGTTTAATTTGATATAGACATCTCTAATAAAAATTATAAATTTAAAGAAAAAGAATCTAAAGTTAAATGAGGATAAATTTAAATTTAAAATAAGGTAAAATATTATCATTGAATTTTTGAAGGAAGGTATAATTTTATCATTAAAGATTTGAGTTTAATAATAGCTTATTCTTGATTTGTGTTTAAAAAATAGTTTATCTTTATTTAGTATGGATATGAGTTTAGCATTAGAAAAATATTTTAAATTATTTTTACTCAAATTTAATTTTGTGTACAAAAAAAAAATAAGGGTTGAAAATGCTCTACAACGTAATGGAGTGAACCCCTCACCCTAACAAGGGAAGTCGGTAAATTGTGAATAATGGTAGTTTAATGCACGAGGCATGACTCATGAGTGCGGGTTGAGTGCTTGAATGGATATGTAGTTTATCTCGTATACGAAGAGATTATTATTTCATATAAAATAAGGCAAAAAATTGTGGTTGCAAGATATATATTTATGGTAATTTCCAAAAATCCTCACTCACTTTCCCCCTACCCAGAGCAATTGGATTCCAAAAAATTGAACCCTAACCCTAGTTCCCTCACTTCCAAATCTTCCTATCTTCTTCACGTTGTGTCTAATCTTAATCCACGGCACACCTGCCGTTCTCTTAACCTCTCACTCCATTCTCTCTCGCCCATATTGTGATTTCCTTTCCCAAAACACCGATTATCAAAACTTAGTACTCGATGCATATTTTTTAGAGGTGATAATTTTAATCCATTACTCATTAATTTGCCCATAAATTAATGAGTTGAATACCTATATTAATTTTCATGAGTTTTAGATGAGTTGGGTAATATCATTCATTTTAATTAAACGGGTTA
The DNA here is from genome assembly GCA_963454935.2 of Ilex paraguariensis. Lineage (NCBI taxonomy): Eukaryota > Viridiplantae > Streptophyta > Magnoliopsida > Aquifoliales > Aquifoliaceae > Ilex > Ilex paraguariensis. The sequence goes on from CAUOFW020003725.1 coordinate 126,819, forward strand.
ATATATATTACAAATAGGTACCCATTGAATTGAATATTTATCTTTTTATTAAATAACACAAGTAATAAAATTAAATAAATATACTAATAAACCAAAAAATACACACATTATTATACTAAAAAATATACACATATACACTAATACACCAAAACATACACACACTAGTACACCAACAACATACACTAATACACCACCCATGACCCATGACCCATGGATCGACTCATGATCCACGACTTGACCGTGTGACCCATGGGTTGGCCCACTACCCCATGGATCGAACCACAACCCCTATGAGTTGACCCATAATCCACAATCACCCCGACCCATTATTTGTGTATTTTTTTTATTAAATAGATTTTAGTTTTTGTGTTAGTATATGTGCATGTATTTTTAGTGTATTAATGTGTATATTTTTAGTGTATTAGTTTATGTGTGTTTTGTTGTATTAGTGTGTGTGTGTATGTTTATATTTTGGTGTACTACTAATGTGTATGTGTGTATTTTTTGATGTACTATTATGTCTATTAAAAATTTTAATTATTTTATGAGTTAATCGTTTTAACCCAATTCTTTATAAACCTAACTCATTATAACTCATTTACTACACGAGTGAAAAATAAATTGAATTTATTTTAACTTAATCCAATTTAATTCAACCCATAACTAACCCGACCCACCTATTTGCCACCCCTAGGTATGTTATTTTCTGATGGACCTTTGCCACGATTNATGTTTATATTTTGGTGTACTACTAATGTGTATGTGTGTGTGTTTTGATGTACTATTGTGTCTATTAAAAATTTTAATTATTTTATGAGTTAATCGTTTTAACTCAATTCTTTATAAACCTAACTCATTATAACTCATTTACTACACGAGTAAAAAATAAATTGAATTTATTTTAACTTAATCCAATTTAATCCCACCCATAACTAACCTAACCCACCTATTTGCCACCCCTAGGTATGTTATTTTCTGATGGACCTTTGCCACGATTTGATCTTCTACTCCAGTGACATTCTCTTCATCGGCCACCATTTGGCTGCACTCTTCGTCTTCGTCACGTGCCGGTGCGTGGTTTCTCATGGGGCTAATGCTATGAATTGTTTCTCAACAAGAGGTCGGAAAATTTCATTACTAAAAAATGGCTGTGAATTGCTTATGTAGTGACCGTTCAGTAGCTCATATTTGAGAATTCTGCAAAAATTTCTATGCAATTTGTGGTTTTTCAAGTCAATGAAAGAAGTCTAGGTAATCAATACACCTGCCTGGTTGTTTCACAGCTCGAAGTTAGGTTTTGCTTTATTTACTATTACCATCAAACACAATTTTGTTTTTTTGATTGAGCTAACCGTTTTAGAACAGTTAGCATTCAATCCAACCATGGTAGACATTGGATTGGACCATTTAGTAGGATGAGGTCCAAAGATATATGCTAGCCTACATGGCTCAGGATATTACATTTCCTTTGGATAAATGCCTCAAGATATAGCATAAAACTTGGTTTGGACAGACAGTTGTTAAAAGCTAACAACAACATATTGTACACACATATCAGGTGACATGTTACAAAGTGAAAAATGTTCAGTAACAGAAACGAGGCTTGATTACTTACTAAATTCACGAGGCTGCATGGATCTAGGTAGTGTCTTTGTCTTTCCGTCTCTTGACTACCCAATTGTCTCACTTCTAATTCAATTAATCAAGCCATTGAGGAAACAAAATGGTCGTAAATCTCATATGGCTGCTGCCTGGCAGCTGGTGCTTTCACAGGTTTGCCAGGAGCACCACAACAGAAGTATTGATTCATCAGCCTCTTGTTGATCGACCCTTCTCTGTAAATGGAGGTTGGTGTTCCTTCATTATGTGTTTGAGTAGAGCAAGATGGACCTGCTGTAACATTGTCAATGTAGACACCTTTCTGCTTATCCGATGAACTATGTGAAGATACCGATAATTTGGAGAAGGAACTAGAACGTGATCGACGTGGAACATTTAGATGTGGCATAGCCTGCATGACGCCGTGCACCAGCCCCGTAGCAAGTTTCTTTTTGGCAGTTGGACTAGGAAGATTACTCCTAGCAGAAAGTGTCCGCTTGTTAGTAAGTGATGATGAAGGCTTGGAAAATCTTTGCCGAAGGGGGATTGGAGTTCCTTGTGGGACATTCACTGATTTTCGATCTACCATTTCCTTAAGCCTCTTGGGATTTCTCTCTTTCATCCTCGACCATTGGAGCAGGCGTTTCAAATGGTGCGCAGCAGAATTTGCGGAACTTGGTTTCTTATCTTTGTTGGGACTTTGGTTCTCCATGGTCAAGTCATGTTGACTCAGTTCTGCTGAATATGGGCTCAATCTTGCACTACCACTGGCATCTGATGCATTCTCAATGCCTGTGTACAAAAATATTTCTGTGTCAGAGATTCTGAAGGAAGTTCCTGGACTGCCTCCAATACTTTGCTTCTTTATATGGGAAGCAATTATTTTTCTTGCCGAATAGTCCTGACAACCGAAGATTCCACCAGCTGAGATCAACTGTCTGGTCAGTATTTCCGATGATGCAGACCGTGGATGTTGCCTAATGAGATCAAGCGGAGTCATGCCATCTATATCACGGATGTTAACATCAATTGAACGGACAGTCATCAGTAATTCTACTAAATCAGAATGAATGTTCCCCATGATGGCCAAATGAAGAGTGGTTCTACCATCATTATTTTTGGCATTAATGATTTCTTCAATGTTGAAAATTTTCCCACCTAATAATTGCTTCATGAGCTCAATCCGGTGGTCCAACCTTCGAAAGCCAGGAGTTTGGAAACCAGTAACGGCCATATGCAGAAACGTTTCTCCAGAATTGTTTTTGGAATAGATGGATGAAGGGGATGCAAGAATTAGGGCTTCAACCACAGCCAATTGTCCCCTGTATGCAGCCAAGTGCAATGCTGTGTTGCCTTGATTGTCTGAGGCGTTGATGATATCAAAAGATGCAACAAGATCTTTAACTGCCTGCATCATAACAACATCGAACGTATGAGTTCAAATCTCTTATCCCTGCAAGTGAACCACTGTGGGGATGCATCGAGATAGGCCAAGAAAACCAACTTTACCTTTCTACGTTTCCAGGAAGAAAATAACTGCTAAACAAAAAGGGGTTTTAATGACTATTATTTTTATTATTAGCATCATTGTGATCATTGTCGTTGCTGTTGCTGCTATTTTATGGGGAGCATCAAGCATGTGTCTTACAACCCTATAATTAACTTTCAGAACATAGTAGAGAACAGGGCTTAACCCTTTGATTATATGTATGGCTGAAGGTGGGTTGAGACCAGAAAACTGCATACTTGATTGGACAACTAAATTTTGGCTAAGCCAAACTAAGAGGAGATAAATAAGTGACTGAGATTAACAGATAAATATCTTTGACCTGCCTAGGATTTGGGCTGCAAGGCAGTGTTTGTTGCCTTTCCTAAGTATGACCAAATCTGTACATTTTGCATTTCCCCTCAGACTACGCAAGATGGCTGCTCCACATAACTAAAAAAGACATGCCAGATTAAAAAACAGGGCATTTTTCATGCACGCTTAACTGCGGAGTTTTGATGGAAAGAACAACTGGAGATTGGCTGACACTTCAGGGCTCAAAATTTAACATACGAGCAGTATCAACCATTTACGAGAGTGAGCAACTGATTAATCTACTATACTCAACTCAACCTGACTCAATAAAACCTTAACCCAAATGATTAAGCTGTTGTCAACAACAAAATGTGTAACCTGCCATACATCACTAGTAGCTAATCAAAAGCTATTTAATGCCCTGGGACTTTAAACTTGCAGCACATAGCAGATAGAAAGACTAAAACTAAACACTATGATATAGAAAAGTGAAGAGTCTCACCTCAGCTTGTCCTCTGGCAGCAGCTGCATGCAAGATAGTAGAGCCCTGAATATCTCTATATGTCAAAACATCAGAGCAATCACCACCCAGAAGCTCCTTCAACATCTTCGAATTACCCCCTCTTGCAGCAGCATGAACAGCTCTATTCATCATCTCCCACTTATAAGCAGAAGGAATATCCCCAATCTGTTCCTCCAATTCTCTTCCATTACCAGAAAAAAACCTTGGCGACACAGCAAAATCAAGCACAAGCCTAAAAACTTCACAATTCTTACTCCTAGCCGCTGCATATAGTATATCAGTGACCCCATATTCGCCTTCTCCGAAAACTAGCAATGGGTCTTTCTCCAGCAATTCTTGAACAAAACCCAAGTCTCCGGCCGAGGCGGCGGTGTACAGAAGCCACCCGCCATAGCCGGCTCGAATGAGAGAGTTTTTCCCTTTCTTGTTTTCACACTCGAAAAGTAGCTTTTTCGCAACTTCTGAGCGACACTTGGCTACATCATCGAACTGCTCTTCGTCGTCCCAGACAGTTTCGAGGCGGCGGACACGGCGGAGAGAGGTGAGTTTGATAAGGTGGTTGCCATCAAGGCGAAGGAGTTCACGGACCAAGTCGTAGTGTCCATTGGCGGCGGCCCAATCGACTGGGGAAGCGTACCACCACTGGTCTCCGGTGCTCTCCCACCGGAGAGGAAAGTATGTTGGAGGCATTAAGAAGAGGAAAAACTTGAAATCAATGGAATTTCACGAACAAAGAGCAACAACTCTTTGGTGAAATCAAGCCAAATACCTTCGTGGCTAGACTCAAATCAACAAGGACATGCTGTAATTTCTTGGTGCTCGTTATATTGATTTATTTAATCTATAAAGCAATTCAACATTCCATGAAATAATTGAAATGCGTGATTGACCATATTGAGTTTCAAGCTGTAGACTATAACAATTGAAGAAAGCTTGAGCTAGAGAAGAAGAAGAAGAAAAAGAAGAAGAAGAAGAAGAAGAAATCCTCTTAGTGACACCTGTTAGAGAAACAAGAACTCCTGTTAAAGCTTGAATAAGTACTGTAAAATATTGGTATGAGCTGTTGAACTACCTGCAGTAATAGCAATTTAGAGGTCTGACAAAGTAGATGAAGAACTACAGAAGAATCACATGAGAAAAGCGATATTTACCCATTAGAGANGTTAGAGAAACAAGAACACCTGTTAAAGCTTGAATAAGTACTGTAAAATATTGATATGAGCTGTTGAACTACCTGCAGTAATAGCAATTTAGAGGTCTGACAAAGTAGATGNAAAGAAGAAGAAGAAGAAGAAGAAATCCTCTTAGTGACACCTGTTAGAGAAACAAGAACTCCTGTTAAAGCTTGAATAAGTACTGTAAAATATTGGTATGAGCTGTTGAACTACCTGCAGTAATAGCAATTTAGAGGTCTGACAAAGTAGATGAAGAACTACAGAAGAATCACATGAGAAAAGCGATATTTACCCATTAGAGATGATGACAAGAACAGAGACATAATTAATGGTATCAATTAGTTGATATGAGAGAGAGGAAAAAGAATGAAGCCATCATTAGCCTCAGGAAGCAAACCCACAAAAAAGGAATATTCCCTACAAAAGAAGTGTTTAAGATGATGAGGAAAGGACTATATTGTTAAGCCAAAACTCAACAATTTGCAGTAAGGAACAAGATGGATGCGAAGATTGGTTTTTATAAATATTTGGGTGTGTTTATGGCCAGAAGAACAAATTCTGAAACTGTGATACAGAAAGGAAAAAGTTGATCATAAACCCAAATGAAAAGGAGAGCTCCCCTTTTGACTACTGAAAGAGCAATTAAAGATGCATAGGTCAGAGGGAGGGAGGNTGAAGATTGGTTTTTATAAATATTTGGGTGTGTTTATGGCCAGAAGAACAAATTCTGAAACTGTGATACAGAAACCCAAATGAAAAGGAGAGCTCCCCTTTTGACTACTGAAAGAGCAATTAAAGATGCATAGGTCAGAGGGAGGGAGGGAGGTATTGTGTGCAGATGTTTTTAATATATTTTTATGCAATTAGGTAGATATTTTAATAAATAGGACAGTAATAGAGTATTTTGTGGATGATTTCTTAGGTGATTACTAAAATAATGGGAGTCTATGTGTTAGTTATTAAGGTAATTTTATTATATTGTATTTAAATGTCTTCTTATCAATGAAATGGATATGATGAATAATATATTAATCTTTCTTATGGAGTTTTAGAGATAAGTTCTTCTTGAATTGAACTATCGGAGGTTATCCCCGAAACGGATTTTTTGTCAATTCTAACAAGAGGTTTTAGAGGTAGGAAGGTTTCCCAATATATAAATGGCTAACATGACCCAGAAAATTTTGGTGGCTGAGCACAGACAGCAGTTGAGCAAATTTCAAGTCTTGCCTACCCAAAAACTAGAAAGTTTCAAATATTCAAAGTCCAGGTTATGTAAAAATTATTGTTGTTCACCCAATTTTTCAGGTTATTGGTTACTCAATTAATAATTCAAGAAATGCGTGGAACAATTTGCTAGTGGGGTTGCTTGACTCAATCTTTTTCTTTTCTCTGTTTGATAGTCAAGGACTCCATCATTTTCTACTTTACTGGCTCTGCCACTGCCTTTTCTTACTGATTTATTTGGTAGAGATTCTAGCACTTGGGTGAGGATCATCTTCAGTTAAAAAATTAATTGTAGAGGTGGTGTTAATTAAAATGATATCATTTTTGTGCANCGCGTGGAACAATTTGCTAGTGGGGTTGCTTGACTCAAATCTTTTTCTTTTCTCTGTTTGATAGTCAAGGACTCCATCATTTTCTACTTTACTGGCTCTGCCGCTGCCTTTTCTTACTGATTTATTTGGTAGAGATTCTAGCACTTGGGTGAGGATCATCTGCAGTTAAAAAATTAATTGTAGAGGTGGTGTTAATTAAAATGATATCATTTTTGTGCAAAACGAAATGTGGAGGAGCCGGACCCCTGGCACTTTCTATGAGGATTTAGATGCGGAGTTCAACAATTCTGGGAAGTGGCCGGTGACTTGACGCTATTGCAAACACAAATGGAGTTCTTATTAGAATGATTCTAACACAAATGGAGTTCTTATTAGAATGATTCTAACTCTTATTGCACGGAATAATTCCTGCAATAGTATGAGACAACGATCTTCCAATTAACGAATCTGAAATAACAGGGTCAGAAAAAAGGGAGTCAGGCGAATGCCTAACTAATTTCCTCCGAAGCTTAAGTAAGTATAAGATTGAAGGGTTTTGCTCAATGGACTATTTTTCTGAGGAGTATTTATACCNTGATTCTAACTCTTATTGCACGGAATAATTCCTGCAGTAGTATGAGACAACAATCTTCCAATTGACGAATCTGAAATAACAGGGTCAGAAAAAAGGGAGTCAGGCGAATGCCTAACTAATTTCCTCCGAAGCTTAAGTCAGTATAAGATTGAAGGGTTTTGCTCAATGGACTATTTTTCTGAGGAGTATTTATACCTGAATGAGCAATGATTGACAAAGATCTTCAGTCTCATCTGGACATCTTACATCTGACACACCATTCCTCGTGCAATGAGTGTTTTCTATTCACGTCTCCTCCTATTGAATGCTAGGAAAATAGGGTAAATACTCGGCCAAATGCCGAGCATTTATGCCACTCTTCGAGTACCCAAATCTCCCAGATCGGCATCTGACATCAACTGAGCATTGAATACTTGGGGGGAACAGTTCCTCGGGAGAGTCGATTACGTCGTCTCGGTGCATCAGTCATTAATGCTTAGTCATCATGACAGTAGACTTAAACTCCCAGAGGGCAGGTGCTGACAGGCGCGCATTTATTTGTCTTGTCACTATCACTCATTCCGCCATGAATGAGGGGTCACATCGCATTAAATACGATGTCAGCTATTGTACTCGGTTGCTCCGTGTCACTATACCTCGGCTTACCTCCTCGGCACCCTTTGAATATCCCAACGGCTTCATTATTCCATGTGTCAGCCCAGGAACTGTAGAGCCACCTAGNACGCACATTTATTTGTCTTGTCACTATCACTCATTCCGCCATGAATGAGGGGTCACATCGCATTAAATACGATGTCAGCTATCGTACTCGGTTGCTCCGTGTCACCATACCTCGGCTTACCTTCTCGGCACCTTTTGGATATCCCAACGGCTTCATTATTCCATGTGTCAGCCCAGGAACTGTAGAGCCACCTAGAGTCCTATCAACTGCCCCCCAGCCGCCATTCTTTTCGCAGTGTAAGACAAGTGGCATAAATAAATTGGGGGCTCTATCATCATGCTTTAGTAATAGCAACGGTTACTTGCACGTCTGGTGTCGCCCTTTTCAAATGCCCTAATTATAACCCAACTTTTCGATTCCCGTTCCCTGTGAGACATTATAAATAGGAGGTTTTCATACCTTCTTAGAACTTTTGCATCCTCAACCTCTCTTCAGCAATCAGACCCCGAGTGCTCCTCTGTTCTCCTCCGGGTTTTCTTTGTCCTTCGAACTCTCTCTTTGAAGACCAGCTTCCTGTAAGTACTTTCACTTGAGCTTTTTCTCTCTTCATTTCCACTATATTTCGTCCTTTTAGCGCCCACCAATGATTAAAACTAGTAGAACCAGGGGGGAGACGTCTGCTAGGGCTAGGACTATCCACAAGATGAGGAGAACCCAAGTGACTTATGAGAATATCCAATCCTTTAGGGTTAGGTACCACATCTGTGAGCCTGTCGTTGCTTTTCCCTTCGATCCCACTCACCATAGGAGGGATATGAGAAATGTGGACATGATGTCTTTCTAGACGAAGGTCATAATAGAGGGAGGGNTTTACTTTTCCCTTCGCTCCCACTCACCATAGGAGGGATATGAGAAATGTGGACATGATGTCTTTCTAGACGAAGGTCATAATGGAGGGAGGGTTGACCTTCCCCCTCCATCCCCTGTTACTGGGAGTGTTGATGCAACTGAAGTTCTTTCCCCTTCAATGTGAGGTTAACTTCTTTAGGATTGTGATGGGCGTAGTCGCCTTAAACGCTCGGCTGGGGACTAACTTAAGAGTAGATGAAATTTTATTCTGCTACGACCTGAGGCTAGTCACCGGGGGACGATATTACCTCCAGGCTTGAGACGTCTCAATGTATCTAGTAACCCACATGCCCGACTCAGACAAGGGGTATGTAGACGATCTGATCATGCTTAGCAAAAATTGGGAGAAAGGGACCGAGCCCGAGTATGATGGATTGTACTACCTCAAAGTACCGAGGGATGAAGGTGTGTTTTCTTTCCGACTTCTTGATNTAGCAAAAATTGGGAGAAAGGGACCGAGCCCGAGTATGATGGATTGTACTACCTCAAAGTACCGAGGGATGAAGGTGTGTTTTCTTTCCGACTTCTTGATTTTGCTATTCTTGGGTCCGACGGACACACTAATTTTGCTTTGCTTTTGTAGAAGGATATCGTCGGGACGCTACTCAACCATTGAGGTCCCAAGTCTGATTTGCGGACTTGCTAAGGGTTTGGTCCTCGGACCCAGTTGAGCGAGCGGCGTATACTCTCCTCGGCTACACGTCGACTTACAGTCGATTCTCCCAGATCTCACCTCCTTTCAACCTTTCTGTTTGGGAAGACCATTCCTCATCGAAAGAGGAAGAATCCAAGGGAGATTCTGAAGAAGAGTCTGATCATCACGCTCCTGAGCCCCTTGCGCTTGAAATGTTTGATTCACCACCAGTCACCGCTACTACAATGGAGGTCGCCGCCGCGGCAAGGAGAGCCAGACTCGTCAGGTTGGCTGGGCCTTTCAACACTACCCCCATCATCCCCCTGCCTAGTTCTCCTCGGAGGCAACCGCCGTAGTCGGGTACGCAACAATTCAGGGACCCGGCCGTGCCGACCAGGCAAAGGCCCTAATCTCAACAAGTCTCCGCTCTAGGAGACCGGCTGAGGGACAGGCGTGCCCGGGACGCTGAATAATCTAAGGAGTGCCGTGTGAAGCGGTGACATGATGCCCCGGCCCCGGGCCCGTCTGTCTCGGGCGAGTGGATTACTCGGGCCGAGACCAAGAACGGCCGCCCTGTTCTAGAAGTCGACTCTATCCTCTAATCTCCTGAAGTGACGTTTGCCGTAGCACAGACGCTTCAATTTGATGCCGATATGGCCGTGTACAAAGGTTACTCGGACAATTGGCTTTTGATGAACACTATCCAAAACAACCTGGTGGTAAGTTTAACACTTTTTTTGAGTATTCCCCGCACCCTTTTGGTCGTTCCCTAATATTCCTCTTTTTTCAGGCCAGCCAGCAGGTGGGGGCCATAATTGAACATTTTTGAGAATATAAACAAGAGGCGAAGAACGCCGAGCAAGCCGTAGCTGCTAAGGATGACCATATCATTAAGGTCGAGAGGACCTTCGACGACCAAACCAAGCACATCGCCGAAGGGCCGGTCGGGGCTGAAGGTGGAAACGAACCCATCACACTCAGTGACGGTTCTGACCAGCCTTCTCCTGCCCTTNGAGAATATAAACAAGAGGCGAAGAACGCCGAGCGAGCCGTAGCTGCTAAGGATGACCACATCATTAAGGTCGAGAGGACCTTCGACGACCAAACCAAGCACATCGCCGAAGGGCCGGTCGGGGCTGAAGGTGGAAACGAACCCATCACACTTAGTGACGGTTCTGACCAGCCTTCTCCTGCCCTTCCGTCTTTGCCACCTGCCGAACCAACAGATGATCTGCCCCTCCTCCGCCCCCATCATTACTGGGGTGCATGATACCGATTTATATGAGATATTAGGAGTTGGAGACGTGCTACAAAGGCAACGTGGAGGCCTCGACGGGGGAGGAGCCGGGGAGGAATGAGCCGAGGGCCTTAGCAGCTGGTGGCCTTAGTCACTTCTATGTTCTGTATTTGTTTCGTAGCTCTTTGTAGCTTTTCTTTGTACATAATTTAGTTACTGTTTGTATGCTTTGGGACGCAAAGGCCTTTTTTTGATTTGCAATGAACTTCATTTTTCTACAAGTGTCTTTTCTTTCCTGCGTCAATCGTGTTTCAAGGAAATGGCCTTGCTGTTACGTCAATAAGGACCTTCTAAAGTATTAAGACTTCACGTCGAATTCATAAAAGTAAACGCGTCGAACTTCCTGTTAGGTCTTTGGACCCCTCGGGACCGAGTATATATGGGGGTGGACTCTTACACCCCTTGGGGCCGTATCCCTAACGATCGATCGCCTGGTTCGTGTTAGTATTTTGAAGGCGTTGCTCTAAGGGTGGAGTCTTACACCCCTTGGGGCTGTACCCCTAACGACCGAGCGCGTGACTCGTGTTAATTTGAAGGTGTTGCTTCAAGGGTGGAGTCTTACACCCCTCGGCGTCGTACCCCTAACGACCAAGCGCCTAACTCGTGTTAGTATTTTGAAGGCGTTGCTCTAAGGGTGGAATCTTACACCTGTCGGGGCTGTACCCCTAACGACCGAGTGTCTGGCTCGTGTTAATATTTTGAAGGCATTACTCAAGGGTGGAGTCTTACACCCCTCGGGGCCGTACCCCTAACGACTGAGCGTCTCGCTCGTGTTAATATTTTGAAGGCGTTGCTTCAAGGGTGGAGTCTTACACCCCTCGGGGCCGTACCCCTAATGAACGAGCGCCTGACTCGTGTTAATATTTTGAAGGCGTTGCTCCAAGGGTGGAGTCTTATACCCTTTGAGGTCGTACCCCTAAGGACCGAGCGTCTGACTTATGTTAATATTTTGAAGGCGTTGCTCCAAGGGTGGAGTCTTACACCTCTCGGGGCCGTACCCCTAACGACTGAGCGTCTGACTCGTGTTAATATTTTGAAGGCGTTGCTCTAAGGGTGGAGTCTTAAAACCCTCGGGACCGTACCCCTAACGACCGAGCGTCTGACTCCTGTTAGTATTTTGAAGGCGTTGCTCCAAGGGTGGAGTCTTACACTGCTCGGGGCCGTACCCCTAACGACTGAGCGCCTGTCTCGTGTTAATATTTTAAAGGCATTGCTCCAAGGGTGGAGTCTTACACCACTCGAGGCCGTACCCCTAAGGACCGAGAGCCTGACTCGTGTTAATGCAACCATGAAGACTGAAACCTGATTTAGTAGTAGTATTTCTTTAAATTCGATACATTTCATGGCCAGATTAGATTACATCATCACCGTTCATATTTTGTAATCGATATGCGCCTGTGCCCCTCACATAAATCACCTTATAAGGGCCCTCCCAATTGGGACCCAGTTTTCCATTAGTAGGCTTGCGCGTATTACCCACCATTTTTCGTAGTACCAAGTCTCCGACTTGAAAATCTCTTGTTCGAACCTTCTTCTGGTGCTGCCGTGACAATTCCCCTCGGTACCTCGCCAGCCTGATGGATGTCGATGACCTCCTTTCCTCGGCTAAATCAAGATTCCTAGCGAGAGTTTGATCATTGATTCCCAATTCGAAAGCTCGGCTTTGTATTGTTGGGAGTCCCACCTCCAAGGGGATGACAGCCTCGACCCCATATGTCAAGGCGTATGGGATTTCTCCCGTCGAGGTCCTCAGCGTGATCCTGTATGCCCATAATACGTTAAGTAATTCCTCAGTCCACCTTCTTTTTGCCGCCTCAAGTCTCTTCTTGATTCCCGCCAGCACGATTTGTTGGACACCTTAACCTGTCCATTAAATTGGGGATAGGCTGGCATAGAATAGTAATTACATATTCTGTACCCCGAGCAAAATTCTCTAAATGGGCCACTATTGAATTGAGTCCCATTGTTAGAAACAATAGCCCTGGGGATTTTAAATCGGGTGATGATGTTCTGCCACACGAACTTCTTCGCCTCCACATCCCGAATACGGCTTAAGGGCTTGGCTTTGATCCATTTAGTGAATTAATCGGTTGCCACCAGCAAGAATTTCTTGCCTAGTGGGGATCTCGGGAGAGGTCCGACAATATCCATCCCTCACTGTGAAAACGACCAAGGGCTTGTTAGCAAGTTCAAATCTTTAGCAGGTTGTCGGATAATGGGGGCAAACTTATGATATTTGTCGCACTTTCGCACATAACTCTTCGTGTCTTTCTACGTGTATGGCCACCAGTACCCTTGCATCATTGCTCGGTGTGCGAAAAACCTTTCGCCCGTGTGGCTTCCACACACCCCTTCATGGATTTCGTACAACAGGGGTTCCACTTTGTCTTCGAGGACACAAAGCAATAGTGGTCCCAAAAATGACTTTCTGTATAGTTGTTGATCATTTGACATCCAGAATCCAGGGGCTTTGAGCTAAATCTTCCTGGCCTCTCTGACGTCTTCTGGAAGCACTCCATCCGTTAAGTATGCAATGATAGGCTTTATCCATCCTGACGATGTTTGCATTACAGTTGGCAACACTTGTTCGGCCTTTGCTTCGTCTATGCTCAGACTTTCCCGGGTCTCAATAAGTATGCGCCGAGTTATCTCCGAGACCAAAGCCAAAGCCAGACATGCTAGTGCGTCGGCGTGGGTATTATGATCTCTAGGAATCTGAGAAACTTCCACTTTTTTTAACTTTTTCATCCTGAATTTTGCCTTCTCATGATATGCCTTCATTCTGCTATCTCGGACCTCGAAGTCCCCATTTACTTGGTTCGCTACCAGCTGAGAAGCGCAAAAGATCTGAAGGTGTCTAACCCCAATCAAGCATGCGGCATCCACTCCTGCTAGCAACGCCTCATACTCGACTTCGTTATTGGAGGCCTTGAATTTTAATCTGATTACCCTTTCAATGATAAACCCTTCTGAGTTGACTAGCACAATACCTATCCCCTGCCCCCTTGCATTCAAGGATCCATCAACATGAAAATCCCAAACGTCCCCTGTTAGATCTTGTGATGTTGGTGGGGGCTCGGACGCAGAGAACTTGGTAACAAAGTCCGCCAGGACTTGTCCTTTTATTGACGTTCGAGGCTTGTACCTGATTTGAAACTCTCCGAGCTCTATAACCCATTTGGCAACCCTCTCGGACATCTCGGCTCGATGAAGGATCGGCTTGAGAGGTCGGTCTGTAAGGACGTCTATGGCGTGAGCCTGGAAGTAGTGTCGAAGTTTCCTCGCCGAGATTACCAATGCCAAGACCAATTTTTTCATTGGAGAATACCTTGTCTCGACATCAAACAAGGTCTTATTTATGAAATACACGGGTCTTTGAGCCCCTTTGCTATTCTTGACCAATGCTCCACTCACAGTGTCTCGAGATACGAACAAGTAAAGGCTAAGCATCTCCCTTGCCGCTAGAACAGATAAAGTAGGAGGATGTTTCAAGTACTCCTTGATCCCTTCAAGAGCTCGACTGCATTCCTCGTCCCAAACCCCCTTAGTTGCCCCCCTCAACTTGGCAAAAAACGGTTTATACTTATCGGACGACTTGAAAATAAATCTGTTAAGGGCTGCCAACATCCCGACCAAATTTTGAACATCCTTAATGGTCCTAGGCACCCGGACATTTTGGATTGCTTGTATTTGCTTGGGGTTCACCTCGATTCCCCGATGAGTAACCAAATACCCCAAAAACTTTCCTGAGCTCACTCCAAAGGCGCATTTCGAGGGATTTAGTTTTAGGCCATACTTCTGGAGGATGGCGAATGTCGTCTCGAGATCATAGAGATGGCCGACCCCCTCTTTGTTTTTGACCAACATGTCATCAATGTACACCTCCATCATTTTGCCAAGCTGGTCTTTGAAAATTTTGTTCATCAAACGTTGGTAAGTCACCCTAGCATTCTTCAACCCAAAAGGCATCACCGTATAACAGTAAATTCCCCAGGGCGTGATGAACGCTGTTTTCTCCTGATCTGATTCATGTGGGGGGAATCTGGTGATATCTAGCCCGAGCATCCATAAAGGTGATGCGCCTGTGGCCGGCTGTGGCGTCTACCAGCTGATCAACCTTGGGCAAAGGGTACTCGTCCGTGGGGCAAGCCTTGTTCAGGTCCGTGAAATCCATGCAAACTCACCATTTTCCTTATTTCTTCTTGGCGCACACGGTATTGGATAGCCACTGGGGAGAACTGTACCTCCTTGATGGAACCTGCCCCCAACAACTTATCCATCTCTTCATCCACAACCTTCGTGTGATGAGACACCGTTCTCCGAGCCTTTTGCCTAACGGGTTTGAATGAGGGATTCACATGGAGCCGATGAGTCATCACCTCGGTACTTATCCCCGTCATCTCGGCCTGGGTCCACGTAAAGACATCGGCATTGTGGCGTAAAAATGAGGCCATATCATTTATCTCTGCGTCGCTGAGTGACTCTCCTATCAAAAAGTACTTATCACTGCTATTTGGGCTTAGAAGAATCTTCACCAAGGCCTTAGTAGATCGGTCGACTGGCTCTGTAATGGGCTCGTCTACTCCGAACGACCGCTCTGTGATTGCTATTTGGTAACCACCGTATCGGGATCACGCTCCTGACTCCGACCGTTGACTCCCGTTTTCACCGCGACATAGAAACAGCTTGTCGTCGACGCCTGATCACCCCAGATTTTCATTATGCCCTGCGGTATTGAGAACTTTATCTTCTAGTGATAAGATGAGTAAACTGCCTTTATTGCATGCAACCATGATCTCCCCCATAATAGCGTTATAAAGGGAGTGGGAGTCCACTACCACAAATTTTACTGGCGTGGTCACCACCCCCGCCCGTACCATGAGGGTGATTTTTTCAAGGGGCATGACGTTGGAACCATTGAAGCAGATGAGGGGGGTTTTATGGGTTCTAGATCCCCCTAAGAGAGTCCCATCTTGTGGAAGAAGTGACCGTACATTACCTCGGAAGAACTGCTCGAGTCCACCAAGATCCTCTTGATGTCGAACTTTTCGACCTGCAAAGTGATCACCAATGCATCCTTGTGGGGGAGGACTACCCCACTGAGATCAGCATCAGAAAATTGGATAACCTCAGCACCACTCCGCTGCTTCTTGGGCGGCCGCTCATCACCTCTTTCATCCNATTCAAGGGGCAGGACGTTGGAACCATTGAAGCAGATGAGGGGGGGTTTTATGGGTTCTAGATCCCCCTAAGAGAGTCCCATCTTGTGGAAGAGGTGACCGTACATTACCTCGGAAGAACTGCTCGAGTCCACCAAGATCCTCTTGATGTCGAACTTTTCGACCTGCAAAGTGATCACCAATGCATCCTTGTGGGGGAGGACTACCCCACTGAGATCAGCATCAGAAAATTGGATAACCTCAGCACCACTCCGCTGCTTCTTGGGCGGCCGCTCATCACCTCTTTCATCCACTCTGACTGCTTGAGAGACCCTTTGTAACTCGAGGCCAAGGGAGTTGTATGCAGATCTCTCCACTGTGCAGGCATGAATAACATCAATCACGGGTGCTACCTCAGCTGGCACCTCAGCTCGCTCCCTCGCCGACCAGCCGGGACGACCCCTGTCGATGAATTTCCCGAGGTGTCCGTCTCGCACCAATTGTTCGAGGAAGAATTTATAAATCTTGAAATCCTCCGTCAAATAACCGATATCTTTATGATACGAACAACGGAAGGCTGCATTCCTTGTCGACGAGTCTCCAAACATCCTCGGGGGCCACTTGAAGTAAGGTTTATTTTTGATTTTGGGAAGTATCCTGTGAATGGGCTCGTTGAAGACTGTGTTCACTCCTTGGAAGGATATGTGAGTTGGGGGTGGAATAGGTCCTTCCCTTTGGGCCGGTTGCTCCCTTTCCCTTTTTCTTGGCACCATGACCCATCTTTCGGGCGCGACGGATCCTTCCTCCACCCGGGCATATTTGTTAATCCGAGCCATCAAGTCTTTCATGTCTGCCGGAGCTTTCTTAGTCAGCGATTTGTACAAATCAGTGTCCCAGGACAGCCACAGCCTAAATGACACCGCGACCAATGCCTCCGAACATGCCTCTACCTTGTTCACTTCATCTCAATACCGGACGACATATTATCGGAGTGTCTCTCTCCCTTTCTGCCTAAGCGTTAATTGAGCGCCGATATCCTTCGGTTTCTTACTGCTGGTGATGAATCGAGTTATGAAGAGCTTCGTCAATTGTTTCCAGGACTTAACGCTCTCAGGAGCAAGGTTCTCATACCACCTCATGCCCGTGTCCCCTAGGCTCATGGGAAAAACTTGGCACAACACCCTTTGGTCAGTATCATAGATTAACATCAATTGTCTGTATTGCCGAAGGTGGCTCTCAGGATCGGTTTTCCTATCATAGACTTTGAACCGTGGGATGGTAAACTTCTTCGGTATCTTGGCCTTCGGGGTATGGACTCCGCTTGTGATTCGGCGGCTCCGACGCCCATGAGTACCCCTCGGCGCAGGTCCTACCTAGACAGGCTTGCCTTCTGGCCCGATTTCGACTTCCCCTTGGAGACTAAGAACCCTCCTTGGCGGTTACATCCCTCGGGCAAGTGCCTAATCCAATCTTTCCTGGAGAGCCAATGCCAAGGGGGTCTGGACAGGTTCTGGCTAGGCACCTAGTCCCCAAACCTGTGACTATGCTCACCCGCGCTCGCTGACTGCTCGAAATCGTCAAGACGTTGCTGGACTTTGACGTTTTCCCTTTCAAGCTGCTTAATGCGTTTGCCCATCCACTTTTCCACCATCTCAATGATGTTATGGGTCATGAGGTCACGCCCCCCAAGGCCCTAATCCATAGAGAGCGTTCTTTGCGAAGAATGTCCTACCCCATTTGATTGGCCTAATGAACCCGGCTGCAGAACCATTGGAAGCCGGAAGGGCTTTGCGTTCCTGGCCCGTACACCTACTCCCTCACCCTAAGATCGAGTGTTCACCATCAGACGATCGCTACCTGTAAAAATGTCTTCGTTCCCACAAACGGCGCCAAATTGCACGGGATAATTCCTGCAATAGTATGAGATAACGATCTCCCAGTTGGCAAACCTGAAGCAACAGGGTCAGAAAAAAGGGGGCCAGGCGAGCGCCCGGCTAATCTCCTCCGAAGCTTAAGTCAGTATAAGGTCGAAATATTTTGCTCAATAGACTATTTTTCTAATTCAAATTTGCGTACTTTTGTCCATTTTTCCGAGGAATATTTATACCTGAATTAGCAATGATTGCCAAAGATTTCCAGTCGCATCTGAAAATCTTACATCTAACATACCATTCCTCGTGCAATGAGTGTTTTCTACTCACGTCTCCTCCTATTGAATGCTAGGAAAATGGGGTAAATGCTTGGTCAAATGCCGAGCATTTATGCCACTCCCCGAGTACCCAAATCCCCCAGATCGGTATTCGACATCAACTGAGCATTGAATATTCGGGGGGAACTGTTCCTTGGGAGAGCCGATCACGTCGTCTCGGCGCATCAGCCATTAATACTTAGTCATCATGACAGTAGGCTTAGACTCCCAGAGGGCAGGTGCTGNTTTCATCAACTGAGCATTGAATATTCGGGGGGAACTGTTCCTTGGGAGAGCCGATCACGTCGTCTCGGCGCATCAGCCATTAATACTTAGTCATCATGACAGTAGGCTTAGACTCCCAGAGGGCAGGTGCTGGCAGACGCACATTTATTTATCTTGTCACTATCACTCATTCCGCCATGAATGAGATGTCACATTGCCTTAAATACGATGTCACCTATCGTACTCGGCTGCTCCGTGTCACCATACCTCGGCTTACCTCCTCGAATATCCCAACAGTTTCATTATTCCACGTGTTAACCCGGCGGCTGTAGAGCCACCTAGAGTCCCACCACTTATCTTATTTTATATTAGGAAAAAAAATTCTTATTATGAAGCATGACAAGAANCTATCGTACTCGGCTGCTCCGTGTCACCATACCTCGGCTTACCTCCTCGGCACATTTTGAATATCCCAACAGCTTCATTATTCCACGTGTTAACCCGGCGGCTGTAGAGCCACCTAGAGTCCCGCCACTTATCTTATTTTATATTAGGAAAAAAAATTCTTATTATGAAGCATGACAAGAATGTTTCTAACCACATGCAGCAATTAATTACGCAAACTTGTGGTGGGTCTACATGTAATTAATCAGGAACTATTCGCAGATACACCATGCAATTTTTAACCACATCAGTACTGTTAATTAATTCTTCGACCCATCCCTAATATTTTTTTTTTTGGGGGGAACAATTCGACTTGTCCGACATAGCCAATAGATCAAACAGTCCCTGATTAGTTAATGGGATATCATCGTATTCAGAAGTTAGATTCAATANATTTTTTTTTGGGGGAACAATTCGACTTGTCCGACATAGCCAATAGATCAAACAGTCCCTGATTAGTNTTTTTTTGGGGGGAACAATTCGACTTGTCCGACATAGCCAATAGATCAAACAGTCCCTGATTAGTTAATGGGATATCATCGTATTCAGAAGTTAGATTCAATACATATGTATATATGATCCGGTTTCACTTTCACCACGGCGCAGACTGGAGTTTCTTAAGTGTCTGTGCTTTCTTGGATGCCCGTCAAATGTACAGTGTTTGCCTGAAAAACATTAGAAAAAGGAAGACATATGGAGAGAGAGAGAGAGGAGGCTGAGACATTGCTATTTTATGAACTTAATATCGAGAAAATTGGCTTTGTCTTCTAATACNTGCCCGTCAAATGTACAGTGTTTGCCTGAAAAACATTAGAAAAAGGAAGACATATGGAGAGAGAGAGAGAGAGAGAGAGAGAGGAGGCAGAGACATTGCTATTTTATGAACTTAATATCGAGAAAATTGGCTTTGTCTTCTAATACCTTACCGTCTTGAAAATAGTCACCAACACCTTTTTGCATTCTGATTAATTGAAGATACCATTTCATTGACCTTGTATGTTTCGATGCACTATATTGATGCCCCAGGTTCAGGCCACTCGACAGACATGGACCACACATTACCATATACACTGCACAATACTCTCCTAAAAGAGTAGGAGGACATGTGACTATGTGAGAGAGGACCAGCTTTTGCTTTTTGAGTAGTGAGAGATAAAGATGTTATCAGAGAGGGTGGATTGCATGGACTACTTTTAGCTATAATAATGCATGCGATGTCAAATTGCAGTGCCCTTCTTGTTACCTTGCTTTTTTAGTTTTCTATTATTAAATTTCAGCATCCACTAGTCCTTTTCTACTCTCTTTTTTGGGTGTGTTTTGTGGGGGGCGGGGGTTAAAGCCACTGCCTCACATGGACTCAAAGAAAGGCATGACAATATCTACTACAACATTCCACCCATCCCCTATCCCAACGAGATATTGGATAGGTGCCAATTGTGTCCTAGTATGCAACTGGCCTGATGATTAAAAATCATGATTGTTTCGTAAACGCAGAATGCATGCAATTATTCACAAGCTAAGACACCGGACTTTGATTCTATAGCTTGTTGTAGACGGTAGACCACACTTAAATAGGAAGTTGGGCTTATAATGGTCCACCAAGTAGATGATTCCTCGGGTAACTGGAAAAAAGAAAGTAATAATTCATTGCATCTAAAAGGATAAAATTCAATCCATTAGGTTGGCTGGGAAGTTGGGGGGCAAGGGAAGGTGCCTTACACCTTTTACTTCCGAGGGTGGCGTGGTGCCTATCGGTAAGCCTGGGGCGGGCCCGTCCGATGAATCAAGCTCATCATTCACTGATAAAGGAATTGGTGCCTGCTAGTCTATATCTCTAGAAGCCACTCCTATACTTTGAGGCTTGTATTGACACCAAAACCAGAGGATCTGTATGAACATTTTGCGCACCAGCCTGGCAACAAGTTGGGGCTGCAAACATCCGACTTTTCAAACAATTGCAGTGGCAAAAACCTCGTGCCCTAGACCGCCTTTTCAAATTATAGAGGGGTTTTGCACCACATAGTGCACCTACTATATTAGAATAAATCAGTGATGGTCCTGCATCACACTGCATTGTCTGCTCTAGAAGGCATTTGGCCCGACTGCAATACGTCCTTGTGCCATTCCAAAGAGGTGTATAAGGACCACGTTACGAGGCCACTTTAGGCCAACTCCAATACCATCCATGTGCAATTGGAGAGGTGCATAAGGACCATGCTATAGACCACTTTGAAAGCAAAATTTTCCTATAATGCCCAGTTCCTACACTCCAAAAGTAATCCACTGTAAACGAATTGAAGGCTATGTAACACTTCCATTCCTAAGGACTGATAGGCCACCAACAAAAATGCCCGAGAATCAGCGAAAAATAAAATATATTGCAGTCACCTAATATTTGCATAACTGATAATTCTACTATCAACATTACTAAACTGATGATTGTAAGCAACAACAAATCACATCAAACTTTCTAATATCAATAAACCANAGCAGTCACCTAATATTTGCATAACTGATAATTCTACTATCAACATTACTGAACTGATGATTGTAAGCAACAACAAATCACATCAAACTTTCTAATATCAATAAACCATAGCCTTCTAATTAGCAATACAGAATTTATCAAGAAAAAGTAAAATACATTAGGACCCAAATTTATCTCCTAAAGCACATCTGCTTTATCCTCAATTCCATTCTATCGTCTCCACACATGTCAGTCAATTACTGAGGCAACATTAAGCGAAACCAACATGAAACTTTACAAATAAATTAATGGCTCTCACATTTCCAGTTAGTTTTTAGCACTGACAGAGTTGTTCTCCTTGATCCTCGCTCTGACATCCAGCTTAACAAAGCATTTGAGATCCTCATAAGAGAGAGTTTCTACGTTCTTCCTTCTTAATACACTCAATGACGAGCTTTTATCAAGCAGGTGCAACAGCCAATCTGGGTATTCAGAGTCTGACAAGATTTTAGGATCAATTCCATCCTTCACGATATTAGCACCACCCACTGTAGTGGACTTGACTTCTTTGCTTAGTGTTGATGCCTTTGCAGCATCAGCGGCCCCACCACCTTTAGAGCCCTTTTTTGCTTTACCACCCCCAGAGGCAAATGTTCTGCGGCCTACCACCCCAACTACCTCCTTGGGGATGGTAATGCTTCCCACTGATCTGATACAGTTAATTGTCATCTCTTTATTCCTGCAACATCAATGGTAGTGATTACCAGAAAATCAAATCCAACCATGAGTACTTATTCATGTACTTCAGATGACTATTTTACAACTTAATCTAGATTCCATGCCTTTCAGCTGGATGTGTTTTTTCTTCACCCATGTTGAAAAAAAATTTATTGTTTTTACCACAATAGCCCGGGGGAGACCACAGAGCAGAGGATTCAGTTTTAAATTAAACATCATCTCTGAAGAAATCCCCTGATGAACGTTTTTTTCTCCTCAATTGATTTTCCTCATAATCTTATTTCCCTCAATCACAAGTGCCTGGAATCTAATACTGCAGCCATTGTTGTGCATCTTTCTCTATCAGGCCCCTCAGCCATTGCAATTTGGCGGGATGGCCAGCTTCATGTGCCATATAGGCTGTGTGTTTTTTTTTTTGTTTTTTTTGATTATGATTTTCTGTAATTGGTTGGATTTCTATCCAACCATTTTTTAAGTAAATTGACTTTAATAATAAAATTTTTCGTTTCCTATAAAAAAAAAAGGTCCTTCAGAAAATGAAACCACACATTATATTAAGCATATTCTCCACTAGGTTGACAAAAGGTGCCATAAACCCACCAAAATTTCCAAATCATGACAATGAAATGTGCTTTGTGGATGCTAATTTCCCACGATATCTTAAGTAAATGTCAAATTCAAAATACCTATGTAGCATCCAAAGCAATTATTTCCTCGATACAATCTCAGCATCCAAAGAAGGCAGGGAAATTGATACACTCTCAGCTAATCTAACAAATACACCTTGATTCACTGGAGCTAAAAGACACACGAACCCAGCCTACAAATGTTTGGTCTGGCATACAATGTAAGGTCACCTAATAGGAGCTAGCTCATACATGCTTGCTTTAAAAATCACAAAATAGTCAAAATCTCCTTAACTATGCCCAAAAACAAAATAAATGTCTGACATAGTTTTCATTTCTTTGAGTTAGTAATTTTCCAGTAGAGAGCAGCTAAATAATAAACATTTGCAGGAAGCCCATGATACAAAAGTACACAGGGTCAAATCCCAACGTACATGTTTATAAACCAAGTCCTTCAGTCATCTTCTTTGATCTATTGCATGGCTTTGGGGTGTGGAAATACTATGTCACATCTCATCGGCAAAGAACAAACCATCCGTGTCTTGACCACTAAGCCTATATACCAAACTCGAGGTTAATCAATATCATTGAACAGGTGAGGCCTTATCCTAAGTGATATGGAATGACAACAGACTTCAACTGCCAACAGGGGAATGGGATTATAGTGCGGCTGAGACGCCTGGCTTATGGGATTGGCTGGGGGACAAACTACCAAAAAGAGATAGATCATTTCAAAAATGAAGATTTTAGCTTGGATCTCATCGAATAACCTAATGCAAATAAGAAAAAACGTGGAATATAAATACTAAAAACATTGTTAATTGAAGTAAGAAGAATGCAAGAATTTGTAAGCATAATTCCATAAAAAACCTCAATTCAAAATTCCAGGGACTAAACATCATCAATTGTATACTACAACCCTCAAACAAATATCTATAACTTGTCGCACAACAATAATAAAAATAGCCAAAAGGCCCATCAAAATATTCAAAGGGAAGGGCAAATATAAGAGCTCTCCTCATAGCGTGACCTCCCATTCAACCTAAACTATTTTGGAGAAATCCGTGTAGAATATTTTCATACTCAAATGATCTTCTCCAAAGAAATTTCCAGATAAATATTTTTCTCAAATTATCTACACTAATTCTTATTTTCCTCAATCATAAGTGCTTGGAAACCAATACTGCAGTATCATTATTGTGCATCTTTCTTAATCAGGTCCTTCAATCAATGAAAGACATATGACATATTGAGCTTATTCCACAGTAGGTCAACAAAATCACCAAAATTCCCAAATCATGTCAGCACAATTTCAATGAAATATTCTTGACAGATGCCAATTTCCCATGATATCTTAACTAAATGTCACATTCAAAAAACATATGCAGCTTTCAAAGCATCTATTTTGCAGCTTGGAAGAAACATCTCATAAGAAAAATTCTGCCATTAACTGGATGTCGTTCAACACAAACGGTTTCAAATGCAACAAGTAAACCACTGATGCGCTGCAGGCAAACAGGCAATTACTTGGAATCCTACTAAGATTAGTAGGATTCTTACTATACTGCTTATATCATGCTATGAGTCATAGATTTCTCATTTCATACAGAAAGAACAAAGCATTGATTTCTTTACCAATGAGCCTATGCATCATCAAAATAGAGGTTAATGAATATCATTGAACCACCAAGGCAGGCTTTATCCTAAATGGTATGTAATGACAGGGTTCTGGCCCCAATATGGGTATTGTTTTAGTAGGGTTGAGGCACCTGGCATATGGGACTGGGTGGGACAAAAACTACCAAAAAGAGAACATCATTATTTTGGAACATGAAGGATTTAAAAATAAATAAATAAAAAGGAAGGTTAACGTTGATCTCATTGAATTACCTAACGCCTATTTATGGATATTTCGTTAAAGTCAATGTATCCATATCGGATACGATACTCCAGATATGATATTCGTCGAACATTCAAGGATACGTATCGGATAAACACCAAACGTATCCAATAATAAATAAAATTTATGGTTACTTCTATATGCAGAGAAGTGTGTAGAATTTTTACTTTTAATCTTTACCTTTTTCTTTTGATTTCACATATAATGCAATACATCAACAAAAATTCATCACTTAGAAGACAAATAGGTGTTTTTCAAGTATTATCCATTATCACATGTCCAAAGAATATAAATGAGTTAATTACTCTACAATTTTAGCAACAAATACTTTTAATCAAACAATAATACAATATAGTTAAATGTTAGTTTTTATTCCTTTAATTAGTCACGTTCACTTTGTCGATGTATCATAGTGAGAGAATAGATAACTTTTTAAAAATAAAAAATTGTTAATGTTGTTTATTATAGTTAAAGAATCATTAAAAATTATAATTATCAAGTCATTACACAATAGAAAAAATATAAAATATATATATTTATTGACATATCTTGCCGGTAGCCGTATCCTATTTTTTAGAATTTTTCTGCATCCCTATATCCGTATCTCGTATCCTTGCATCCTTGCGTAATGCAAACCAGAAAAAAACATGGGAAGATTATAAAATACTAAAAAATGGTTGATTAAAGTAAGACGCATGGAAAAATTTGGAAGTATGCTTCCATAAAATCCTCTATTCAAATTCCAGGCTCTAAACATCGTCAGTGACATATTAGATATTTCAACCTTCAGTCCATAATAAAAGCCCACCAAAATTTTCAAAGGAAATGGCGAACAGAACAGTGTTTTGGAGAAATACAAGTAAAGGCATACTCTTAGACAGAGGCATTTTACCAAACAGGTGTCGGACACAAACCAAATTGTACATAATTACACTAAATATTCCAACAGTAAAGGGACGAAGGAAAAATGAACACTGGAGGTAAATTTAATGCACTGCGATGAATATTTTCTGTGTCATCTTTTTCGGGGAAGAGTCATCGGATTCATTCCAACATGAATAACCACTGATGGGACTCTTCTGAAAAGTCCTAAGATGAAGACACGTGTCCTCGGGGTTTTTGGAACAGTGTTGCCCGGATGTAAGCACCATCGGCGAAGAGCGTCCTTTACCCCGAGGTACCTCTCATATAGGATCACACATTCGGTGTATTATACAACAAACACGTATCCTCGGTCACACGTGTACCTCGGAAACATACCACCCTCAGTCCCCGAGGTAAGCCTTTCCTCGGTGCCGAGGGTCACTCCATCCTGGACGCTTCCTCTACTCCCGGATAAAGCTACTGACGTACTGGACATCAGCCTATGCCAGTCTGGACTATTCATCATGACCTCGTCTTACACAAGTAATGTCAGAACGTTCTGGAATACCGACGTCACAGCCAATAAGGGATGGACGCGTGGCAAATAATGTCACATCAGAAGCAGACAAACCGCATGCCGTTGCTGGCACGCGACTTGGGAAAGCAAACAATTAATTGCACCCTTCTGTTGACGAGACCGCATTCAATGCGGTAAGGTTCGGATATGAAAGGCAATAAATGCTCCTATTACAGAGCATTTATTGCATCCTTCCCGAAAGGAGCATATTGTACCGTCGGCGTCCCGACAGACTCAGCATTGATTTCTCGGGACCCCGAGCAGTCAATTAGAGAAGACATTCCTCATCAAATCAATACACACGCTACCTGTGCCTGAGGATCACCTACTGACCACACTGACAGCAATCATGAGTTTCTAAGGTATAAATATTCCTCCCAAAAGGCAAAGCGGGTATGCAATCAAAAACTCTCGACTACGAAATATCCTTCTCAGTGTTTTCTCCTTCCTCTCTCTCATTCAAAAACTGACTAGACCGTCGGAGGGGATACGCCGAAAAACACTCCGGCGCCCTTCTAACTTGTTCTCCTTTGTTCCAGGAAATACCTTTCACACGTACAGGATCGTTCTTCCTTTCCCAGGATCTTTCTTTGCCATTCCAGGTTGCCACCGTACCTTGTAGGCTGTTTCAAGCAGCGTGTTTGGCCACTCAACCGGCTCACTCAGAGTTCACCAGGGGAGAGATCTGTTCCCAATATTTTATATATCGTGCAGGATCGAGCCCGCACAATCTGGCGCCGTCTGTGGGAAACGAGTAGTTTTCCTAATCTTTTCTCTATAAAGAACAGTGACCATGGTGAACACCAGACAGAAAGGGAAAGGAACCCACCAAAGAAGTCATGAGTTGCAGGCTCCCTGCCATCACGGAGGGAGGGATCGCACCAGTACGATTAAAAGTGCCTCTACTCGGTCAAGGGGGGTAACCCCCCAAACCAGTATGGGGATCAGGTCAGGAGGATCAGCCCCCTTGGCCCGTCAGCTGGCAGAGGTGATAGAAGAGAAATTTGGAGATAGATTACGTCAGCTGGAGAAGGACAATGTAAACGTCCTTAGCCGGCTCGACGAGTTTGCCGCCTCAGGCGGAGGGTCGAGGGATTCATTCCTTTCCCGAGGGCTCCCCGTCCATGAGGCGGAGACAAAGGATCTGAGAAATCACCTGGATCACAAAGCAGAAAGCTCCAGGGCCCCGAAGCGACCCAGAGCCGGCGAATGTCATCTTGACAACCATTCCAGGAAGGCGAGGCCGTTGGCCCTGGACGACCTCCGGCGAGGTTTGTCCAGACGGAGGAGGGGAGATGAATCCGAGGAGGACTCGACCCAATCTACACGACGCCCGGGAGACGAGGGGCTTACCCATGAACCCAGGGACTTCAGGAGGCATCCCGTAAGGGAAGAAGTAGATCTCAGAGCCCGATTAGATTCCAGAAGAAAGGGTAAGACTGTCCAGGACGAGGCCGAGGACGAAGTCATGCAAACACCCTTCACGAGGGAAATCAGTGAGATGGATGTCTCAAGAAAGTTCGTCGTGCCACGGTTCAAGACCTATGATGGGCGATCTGATCCCGATGCCCATATCAGACAATATAAGCAGATGATGTCCCTCTATCATTCGGACCAACGGTTTCTATGCCGGGTGTTCCCTATGAGCTTGGGGGACTCTGCGATGAGGTGGTTCGAGGCGCTTCCCCCAAACAGTATTGGGTCCTGGAAAGAATTGACAAGGCAGTTCCTAACCCGATTCATCACGGGGAGTAAGCGCCCCAAGGACATTGGATCATTGTTGACCCTCAGACGGAGGGAATCCGAGACTCTTCGCCAGTACGCCATCCGATACTGGGAAGAGGTCAATGAGGTCGAGGGATGCTCGGAGGTCATGGCAGCAGCTTCTTTCCGGCTCGGCTTGGCAAGGGACACGGACCTGTACCGATCCCTGACCAAGAAGACCCCCTCGGATATGGGGGAACTGATGGCCCGGATCAACAAGTACTCAAGGGTCGAGGACGAGATGGGAAGCAACAAAGGCCGAGCCCTCCAACCCAAGAGAAAGGAAAAAGAGCGCGAAGATATTCCCCGGAAGGGATTGCTACCCCATCCAGGGGGTTCGTCCAGAGGAGTTCACACCGTCTTCAAGGAACCCATCTTCAGGTTGCTCCATAAAATCAAACACGAGCCGTTCTTCAAATGGCCGCCCAGGATGCAAAGCGACCCCTCCACCCGTGATCAAAAAGTAAGGTGTTCATATCACCGGGATGTCGGGCATCGCACCGAGAGCTGCAGGGTGTTCAAGTCATTCTTGGAGAGCTTAGTCCGAGATGGATATTTGAAGGAATACATTGAGCCAAGGCCAGAAGAGAAACGAGCCCTTGCCCCGACTGAGGAACCGAACAACGTCATAGACGTCATCCATGTGTGTCCACTGGAGCGCCCCACGTCCAAAGAGCTCGAATCCGACCTCAAGAGGGTAGTTTTTACCAGAAAGGTAGCCGAGGGGGACGTGGGGCCATCAAGTAAAAGGGCCAGGATGGGTGAGCTTGGCATTACGTTCTCTGACGCGGATTTGACAGGCGTGGTGATTCCTCATAACGACGCCCTTGTCTTAACCCTAAAGATAGGGAAATTCGATGTCAAGAGAATCTTGATAGATTCAGGGAGCTCCTCGGAGGTGATGTACTTCGAGACTTTGAAGCGGATGGGCTTTGGCCCCAAAGACTTAACCAAAATCAGGACACCCCTCATCGGGTTCAACGGCTCTTTCGCCTTGCCCGTGGGGAAAATTACATTACCGGTCGCCACTGGTCCCTTCGTCATCGACACAGAGTTTGTGGTGATCGACACGGACTCTCCTTACAACGTGATTATGGGGCGAACATGGCTGCACGCGTTGGGAGCGGTGCACTCCACTCTCCACCAGAAGTTGAAGTTCGCCACGCCAGAGGGCGTCATGGAGATCCGGGGGGACCAAGCGTCTGCGAAGAACTGTTTTTATTCGGCCGTCCGAGCCGGGGCATCAAGCCAGGAGAAGGGGCGAGCACCGGAAGAGATCATAGAAAAATAGCAATTACAGTCCGGGCGTCCGGGGATGGATGACCCCCGGGTGGACCCAGCTGAACGATCGGTTGAAGACCTCCGGAAGGTGCCCTTGGTTGAAGGAGAAGAGGAGAAGTATTTCCTAGTGGGGACCTCGATGCCCGCGGCCGAACAGGAGGAGATGATCAGGTTCTTAAGGGGAAATACAGACGTGTTCGCCTGGAACGAAATGGAAATGACAGGAGTAGACCCTGAGATAATTACTCACAGGCTGCATGTTGACCCGTCGCACAAGCCAGTAAAGCAGAGGCCACGACGTATGGCCCCGCATCACACCAACGCGGTCAATGAGGAAATAGACAAACTCCTGAGAGCCGATGCCATTCGAGAGATACAGTTCCCAGAATGGCTGTCCAATACGGTATGCGCAAAGAAGAAAGGGGGGAAATGGCGTGTCTGCGTAGACTTTACAGATCTGAACAAGGCATGTCCCAAGGATGACTACCCCCTGCCAAAGGTGGACCAGCTGGTAGATGCCACAGCCGGATATGAACGAATGGACTTCCTGGATGCCCGAGCAGGATATCATCAGATCCCTCTCTATCCCCCGGATCAGGAAAAGACGACGTTTATCACTCCGAAGGGAGTTTACTGTTACAAAGTGATGCCGTTTGGACTAAAGAACGCCGGGGCAACATACCAAAGACTGATGAATCGGATGTTCAAAAAGCAGATCGGCAACACCATGGAGGTCTACATAGACGATATGCTGGTGAAGAGCAAACGGAGTTGTGATCATCTGACAGATTTGGCGGATACCTTCTCCACCCTCAGGGAGTATGGGCTGAAGCTGAATGCGGCAAAGTGCGTTTTCGGAGTGGAATCAGGTAAATTCCTCGGATACCTGGTTAGTCAACGAGGAATCGAAGCCAACCCAGATCAGATTAAAGCAATCCTGGACATCCGAAGCCCTCGCACTGTCCGAGAAGTCCAGAAACTCACAGGGATGCTGACTGCACTTAACCGTTTCGTCTCACGCTCCTCGGATAAATGCAAACCCTTCTTTGGAGCAATCAAGAGTGCTGGGAAGGATATGTGGAGCCAGGGGTGCGAGGACGCCCTGGCTGGGATCAAAGAATACCTAAGGACTCTTCCAACCCTGTCCGTCCCCATCCAGGGGGAGATGCTGTTCCTATACCTGGCAGTTTCAGAGTTTGCAGTAAGCGGAGTACTTATCCGTGAGCATGAGCACCGACAGAAGCCGATTTACTACATAAGCAAGGCGCTCCTGGACGCAGAGACAAGATATCTGCCCCTAGAGAAACTGGCTCTGTCCTTGGTCACCACTGCGAGGAAACTGCGGCATTATTTCCAGGCGCACCCAATCACTGTCCTAACCGATCAGCCCTTGAAAGCGATCTTGAGGAAAGCGGAACTCTCCGGAAGGATTTCCAAGTGGGCAGTAGAGTTGGGGGAGCACGACATTCATTTCAAACCCCGAACTGCGATAAAAGGTCAAATATTGGCAGACTTCATAGCTGAGTTTTCGGGGGAGCATCCCGTTCTAGAAGGACCGCCTCCTCCCGACTTAGCGTCTCCAACGAATTGTGAAGGATCGCCATGGCTTTTGTGTGTGGACGGTTCGTCAAATAGTAAGGGTTCCGGAATCGGTATCTTGCTGACCTCTCCAGATGGGATTATTGCGGAGCAGGCCGTTCGGCTGGGATTCAAGGCTTCGAATAATGAAGCTGAATACGAGGCCCTCATCTCAGGACTTCGGTTAGCTGAGGCGACTGGAGTTACCGATTTAATCGTGCATTGTGATTCTATGCTGGTAGTCAATCAAGTCAACGGAGAGTTTGAAACGAGGGACCCTAGGATGAAGGCCTACCATCACCAGGCGACGACTGTAATCCGAAGGTTCGGCCGGATTGAAATCAAACAAGTGTCCCGAGACAAGAACACACATGCCGACGCCCTGGCTTGTCTAGCCTCGGCGGTGGACTCCTCCCAGTCGCGCAGGATCACCATTGAATACCTTCCCGCATCCTGCATAGACCATGCTCCCGAGGCAATGGTCATCCAGGACGAACACAAGCCGCCCAGTTGGATTGATCCCTTTCTCAAGTTCCTAACAACAGGAGATCTCCCGGAGTGTTCAAAAGAAGCAAGGAAGATAAAACTCAAAGCTCCAAGATTTTGGGTCTCTCCGGATCAGAAACTGTATCGGAGGTCTTTCTCAGGGCCTTACTTGCTATGCGTCCAAGAAGACCAAGTACAAGACCTTCTCTATGAAGTACACGAAGGAATATGCGGGGGGCACTCTGGGGGGCGATCAATGGCACACCGCATCATGTCTCAGGGATATTGGTGGCCGCAAATGCAAAGGGATGCGCGCGCATACGTCCAAAAATGCGACCAGTGTCAGAAGTTCTCCCCTGCAATCAGGCAACCCGCGGGGGACTTACACCCCCTGACCAGCCCTTGGCCATTCGCCCAGTGGGGGCTCGATTTAGTTGGACCCCTGCCTAAGGCTCCGGAAAATAGGAAGTTCCTCATTGTGGCCACAGATTATTTCACCAAGTGGGTAGAGGCGGAGCCGTTGACTCATATCCGCGACATAGATGCCAAAAAGTTCGTCTGAGAGAACATAATCACCAGGTTTGGGATTCCCCGGGCACTGGTGTCGGATAACGGGACTCAATTCACCGGCGGGCGTTTCAAGTCTTTCTGTGAGCAACTCGGGATCCGTAATTTCTACTCCACCCCTGCCTATCCTCAAGCCAACGGGCAGGCAGAGGCCTCCAACAAGACAATTATCAATGGGATCAAGAAGAGGTTGGAGAAAGCCAAGGGAAAGTGGGCGACAGAGCTGTTAAACATTTTATGGGTGTACAGGACAACCCCTCGGTCATCGACAGGCGAAACCCCCTACTCCCTGGCATACGGGATGGAGGCAATCATACCCCTCGAAGTAGGGCTCCCGACCATAAGGACCCAAGCTTTCGACGAAGGGGGGAATGACCGTCAACTGGGATTGGATTTGGATCTAGTGGAAGAAAGAAGGGAGGCAGCCGCCTTGAGGATAACTAAGTATCAGGAGAAGATTTCCCAACTATACAACAGAAGGGTCAAGGCGCGAGAATTCCGAATAGGCGATCTGGTCCT
The DNA here is from genome assembly GCA_963454935.2 of Ilex paraguariensis. Classification (NCBI taxonomy): domain Eukaryota; kingdom Viridiplantae; phylum Streptophyta; class Magnoliopsida; order Aquifoliales; family Aquifoliaceae; genus Ilex; species Ilex paraguariensis. The sequence goes on from CAUOFW020003725.1 coordinate 158,931, forward strand.
CAGAAGGGTAACGGCCAATACCCGTGATCCAACAGAGGGAAAAATGGGACCTAACTGGGAAGGGCCTTACAAAGTGATATCAATCGGGGGCGCCGGGTCGTATGGATTAGAAGATATGAGTGGAAGACCTGTAATACGACCATGGAATGTTATGAATTTGAAGAAGTATTACTTTTGAAGTACTCTCTCTCAAGAACTCGCCAAACAAAAGACAAAGGGTATGGCCCTGGGGACAGAGTTCAAGGACTCTCGTCCCCGAAGTACATACAGGAGCAAGCCTCCTGCAAGGGTATGGCCCTGGGGGCAGAGTTCAAGGACTCCTGTCCCCGAAGCAAATGAAGGAACAAGCAACCATGAAGAACATGGTCCTGGGAACAAAACACAAGCACCCCAGTCCCCAGAGTAGATACAAGGTCTTGCCTCCAGGACGGGCCAGCACGCCCCAAGGACAGTTCAAAAACACTTATGATTTATTCTACACAGAAGTAAAGAAAAGCAAAACACTACTGTACACAGAAGAAGACAGAAGAAGGAAAAGACTAGTTATTTATTTCCAAAAAAATAGGGGCTTTGCGTCCCCGAAGGCTACAAAAGTAAAACACAAGGGGTACAAGAAGGGGAAATAGAGAAAAACAGCTTCATCGGGCTCCAGGCACCTCCAAAACTTCGGCCGAGGGCGAGTCAGCGATAAAAGGTTGAGAAGCTTCTGGAGCGGGCAGGAGAAGAACTTCGGCGGCGGGAACGACTTGAACAGTTTGAGCAGCTTGAGGTTCAGAGGCAAGGACCGATGGAGCGTCCTCGGACAAGTCCACTATCACCGTTTCAGGAGCATCAGTCGAGATCTGTATCGGCGTAGGGGTTTCATCCTCGGCAGCAACCTGGGCTTCTGCCTGTGCCATCTCCGCCGAAGGCACATAGTTGTGCACTTGGAATAGAGGGGAGTCTGACGGGACTCCGGCAGCCTGGAGTGCCTCGTCCCATCCTTTCTTGAAGAATTCTTTGTTGTTTTCCTCAAGAGCGGGGAGCACGTCATCGGCAAACTCCTCCAGGAGTTGTTCCTCCGACTTCCGGTTCAGCTCCTCGGCCCTGATCCTGTCTAGCTCCTGGGTAAGGGCCAGACAGCTTTCCTCGGAGCCCACTGCCCTCTCCTCCGCAGCCGAGAGCCGCTGCGTTTGCTCAGTAATCCTCCTCTCAGCATCGGCAAGTGCGGCACTTAGCTTCTCAGCGCCCAACTTGGCCGATTCAGCGTCCTTGAGGAGCTGCTCTATTTGGGCAGCCTGCCCCACCAGGGTAGAATCCCTGGCAGCAACATCTTCCGTTGCCCGAGCAAGGGCAGCTTCCGCTTCCGCCTTCTGATCCTTGGCCCTCTGAAGGTCCATCCTGGACGCGTAGTACCGGCCAGCAATGATAGAAATCTGCTGGGTAGCCTGTAAAGGAAGGAAAGAGTGTTAAAACACAAAAATAGAAAACGAGAGTGAAGGGATCAAATCGGGAATAAACTCACCACCAGGGAGTTCTGGATCATGGAGCGGAACAACACGTTGGTTGATCGCCCCCGATGAGCCTCCATGTCAGCCTCAAAATGCAATGTCTCACTCACTGCATAGGCGACATGGGGATCCTGCAGAATGGAATCGTCGACCCTGATCACTCGGTTCATGTGATCAGTGGCCCGAGGATTCCACACCGCGGCCTCCACTGTGGATGGGAGGGAAGGAGTAGCCTGCTGCTGTTGCTGCTGCTGCTGCTGCTGTTGTCGGGGCTGCTGTAGTTGCTGCTGTTGTCGAGTTTGCTGCTGCGGTTGCTGCGGTTGTGAGGGAGTAGAGGGTAATCCACGATCCCTCCCGCTTTGCTGCTGAGCGGGAGGCACCCTGGGTCCTCGGCTGAGGCCATCGTGCCGATGCTTCACCCTCCTCTCCTCCTCCACCTGAGGGTCCCGATCTCGCACCTGACCCCGATCAGGAACCCTTGATGATGGGGCAGAGCTGGTTCCTGCCGGAGTACCGCCGGCCGTCCCTCGACCTCTCCCGGCCGCGAGGGATTGCCTCTGCCTAAGAAACCCCAAATTAATGCGAGGGGCGTTGGACATCGCTTCCTCGAGAGCGTCTTCGGCGTCCAAAGATTGGAGAATTTGAAAATCGGGCCACAAGTCGCCTCCCGAAGTCCCCACCTCGGCGTCCGAAGGAGCAACGTCCTCTCTGACCCCGACCTCCTCAGCAACTCCCTCTACCTCTCCCTCTGAAGCCCGATCCGGGTCTTCCTCCAAGTTCTGCTCGACCTCTAGCCTCGCCGCCTGATCAAAGAGCTCTGACCACTGCGAAGGCTCGAAAGGTTGAGGGAGCTGTGAGAACTTCTTGTACCCGGGGGTATAGTGCAGCAGATTATGAGCAGCTCGGCCAAACCCGTCGGCGCCCGTGAAACTCCAAACCGTTACTAGGTCGGCAAAGTTGACCAGCGACCGAGGGGGTGGAGCTGTTTCCCGAGAAGGAATATCTGCACAACAAAAAAGATTGTCATAAACATGAGAAGTCCCAAGAAACAAATAAAGAACCCGAAGGAACCGACGTACTTGTCGTTCTCCATTCCCGAGGGCAAAATAAGTCATTGTACTCGGGACCAACACCCCTCTCCCAACATCCCTTGAAGATTAAGATGTCGTCCTTGTACCCCTTGTCCGAATCAGGAAGATGGGTTACAAGGTACATGGAGGGGTCCCTGGCTTTGAGGTAGAAGTGTTGGTGAGGCATGACTCTTAGGAGGGAGTAACAGAAAAGGAGATCATTGAGCCCAATATTCACCCCGAGGCGCCTATTGAGCTCTAGGACCCCCATAATTATCCGAAAGACGTTGAGGCAGCATTGCCCGGGGAAGAGACGGAAGCGAGACAGGAACTGAAGAAGCAGGGGGGGCAAAGGAAACCTAATGCCACCCTCTATGATGGCCTTGGTATAGAAAGGCATGGCATCCGCGGCCCCGAAGGTATGAGAGTTCAACAAAGGGTTAAAGCCCACTACGTCCACGCTCGGAGGGATGCCATACTTCGCCCTAAACCTATCAATCTGTGCCTCGCCTGTCACCTTGTATTTCCCTGACCCCGAGGGACCAGCCGATGGGTTCTCGGGAGCAGGGCGACGACGAGGCATCTCTAAAAAGAAAGGGAAGGAAAAGGTTCTCTCTTGAAAACCTGAGGAAGTTCCCCGAGGGTTTAAATCAAGACGTACCGACCGAATGAGACCACCGTTCAATCGGAAAACAAAAAGGCTAGGAGGACGATAAAGAAGAAGGTTGTGAAACTCACCCGAAAACGTCGAAAATGGAGTTTTTCAGGAAAAACTTTAAAATGACTCGCACCGGAAAGACCAGGAGTCAACAATGGGTTTACTGGCTGTGATTTTAAGAGAAAACGCTGTCGACGATGGCTGAGGAAACGAAAACTCCGGCGAGCAGATCAGAAAAAGGCGTATTCTGGGTCAGAGATCGGAATGGCAAAACGACGGAAACCAGAGAAGAACCCCCTTTATATAGGGGGGAAATTGTCATCACTGGGCGGGAGAACCAAAACAGCGCATTTAATGCGCACGACGTCCCAAGCCGGGGAAAGCTGCTCGAGGCCATAATGAAGGACGGATGGCAGTTGGAAAACCCTTCGTCTCCTGACAACGCGTGTCCTCGGCGTCAGAAGATCGAAGGCTGGGGGGCAGTTGATGGGACTCTTCTGAAAA
>CAUOFW020003725.1:180677-193398 GCA_963454935.2 Ilex paraguariensis
CCCCCCCCCCCACCCTCTTTCTTTTTTCTCCCTTCTCTCTAGGTAAAAAATGCTAAATAATCAAGAATATCACAATACCAAAATGCACCTACATATTTAAGAAGATAAAAACATCCAGCTAGGAATCCACAAAACAGAAATTCATGATGGTACTTCAAGTAACATTGTATTTAAGAGTTTAAACCTGAAAATGTAAAGAGGGGTTTTGTTTTTTTTTTTTGTTCGAAGAAAGAGGGGAATAAACCGATTTTGAAAGATCATATCAAGCCTTCTACTCTCAGAAATGAAATCCTAGTCCCCCAGCAGTCTCACCCCCTGATACATAGCACCAGGACGGAGATCATCCAAATTATCAAGGGATCTGTAGCCATTGATCTCCCTCAAGCCTATCAAACCACGGTGAGAGAGAAAATCACGGAAATCTCCTTCGCTATAGAGCGTTTTATCCTCAGTACGAACAGCCAGGCGGTCAGGATCATCATAAAGGCAAACTTTTATGGAGACTCCTGAAAATGAGAACGAAGGTCTTTCCATCAAAATCTCATTTAAAAAAAATCTGTGCAACAAGATGTGTTCTATTATAAGTTCAAGAATACCTTCATCAAGGTGAAGAGCATAATTTCCTAATGGCATGTCTCGGTCAAGACTTCGGACGACGTTATCTTCATCCTCCAGCCAAAATGCCCGTTTAGTTCGCAGGCCAAAAGCAGATTTGAGAGCCTCCTTAATTGCATCAGCAGTTCCATCAACACCGATTCTTCTAATGTATTCCCCCCACTTAACTGTTATGACCCTCCCACCATAAGCAGAGTGCCCCTCCCCTCCTGCATGGAAAAAGAAAGCAAAAGAACTGCATGCTTCAAAAGTGGTATCAAATTTGAGGAACCAAATTAGGGTATTGGTTCTAGGTAGGCAGACAAGAAAATCTCGCCAAAGTGATGAAAAAAATTACACAGTATATAGCAGGACAAAATCATTCTAAGCATCCAGACTTGAGACTCCTTAAAGTCTTTAATGAAGAAAGTGTAAATCCAATTCACAAGCAAAGCATGAAAAGGAAATAGCAAACGGCCAATTTTATGCACACAAAGGTTGCTCAAGAATTGAGTCAGCTCAAATTCAGAATTCATATCAGAAAATATTGGATAATCTACATGACGAAAGGAATTAGAAGGGGCTCTTGAAAGTTGATAGTAGAATGATTTTTATAAGTTGCTTTATTACAACACAAAATTTGCTCACTGACCATGTAGCTCGTTCCCAATTTGAGAAGGAAACTTACCTGCACTGCAAGCCTTCTTGCAATAAGGGAATTAATATTGGACAGGGTGCATCTTCAAATCAGAGCACGGTATTTCTTCTCTCGTTTTTGTGAGAATTATTCTTCACATTACATGCAAAGGCCGAGCAGTTCCAAGGCAAAAAAAGTACTAAGATATTATAGGGACTCACATAAGAAGTTACCCAAAATTTCAAAGCATGTGTGCCTTGAGAAAAATTAGATAAATTCAGTAACCAAAACCAAATATTTTCCCATAAAAACTGCATCCATAAACACAAAAATAAAAATACGACAGTTGCAATCTAATCTACGATAAGAAAAAGTCAAAAATCAAGTAAGTGAAGACTTTTTTCTTTCAAATACCATTAAGACTAGTCGAATTGGTATCAACTATTATTAAGGCATATCCTACTTTTTAACACAATTTCACAAAAGTCCAAACTGTATTACAGTTCCTCTTTTGCCCCTTAGTTTTTCAATATGAAAATATCACTAATAAGGTTTAGTTTACTTTCTTGAGAAACCAAACAGGAAAAAAATAAATGAAAAAAAAATATTGGTGTGCAAGGTAATAACACGATCTAGTATCCAAAAAGATTCAATCTAATGTGGGGCAGATGATTTTAATTTTTTTAAAATGGGCTCGTATGAACAGACCAAAAAAATTTGCTCTGCCAAGCTTCCATCAGAATTGATACATTTTATATAATTCGTCAAATAATATATATATCATAAACATTTGGTAGCAGTCATCCTATCTGCTACAGCGGTTTTACAATAAGATGAAATTGATTAAGAAACTATCATCCTGAGAGTGCAATTAGTGTCTCAGTGCCAAATTGAAAAAGATTTAGTATTATTCAAATCCTGAACTGATTTTGAACCATTTATAGTAGGGCTTAAATGTGTGAAGGAAATTAAACAAAATCCAACAGTATTAGAAAAAGAAAAGTAGCACTTATTGGTAGATTTCCCTAAGACAGATAAGTAAACATATAAACATTATCTTACAAAATGGATACACACCATTTCCAGTGGTCTCTCTCCAGTTCCATGGGGGAACTCCACTGGCTGCCACAGCATCAGCTGTTGTAATGGCTAGTGGGTCCCCGTCATGATCCAAAGGCCTATCAAGGTTGACAGTTGACCGGCCATTTGCTGTACAACAATAAAATCTTGATAAGAAACTCAAATCAGAAAATCATAAGAGCAAAAATTATTAATAGCACAAAATTGAAATTCCATATATCTTAGGAAAACTAGGTAATATTTCCACTAGATAGAACGTTATACATATGCTAAAATGGTTTTTCTAGCGTCTTAACATTGATCAATACAGGGACAATAGCAAGAGTATACCAATGTTATTTATACAGCATGATAGTAATCCCTAACTTCCCGCCTCCCTTCAGCAAACCCCAAAAAAGAAAAAGAAAAAGAAAAATATGCTCAATTTAGAAGTTTTTTCCTGCACAAAGTTATAAAGTCACAGTATCCAACTTAAAAAGGTGTATAAGCAGGCTCCAGGATAAACCAAGTCCGATTCACAAAGTGGAATATTCCACTTATCTAACAGAAATCAAAAAACAAATTGGCCCAAAGATAGGGTACAAAGGTGGAACTAGAAATACAGTACAAGACTAATCTTTACAATCGGCATGCCACAACATCCTATATCACTCATATCATTTCTTAACTTGACCCTGATGTGCAAGTGCAACTAAATAAAAAGTTTAACATTGACCACTGCAAAAAATGATAAAAGAAAAGCTGAGGAAGAGATGAACTGTATGACTGAAGAACAGACCATCCCAAGTAATGCACTGGTGGTGCACTGTCATTGAAGGTAATGCTTATCAGTCATCATCATTAACAAAATGATCCTCCAAAGCAACAATTTTAATTTGCAATATATTCAAGTGAATGGTATCTGAATGTGCCAGCACACACACACACCACACAGAATTAATGGGTGTACTCTCTATCCTTCTCCGTGTTATATGAAGTATTAAATAAACATGACTCAGACTAGTCATAACTTGAGAATTACCTTAGAATCTCATCCCTTTTCTATTTGAGTGGATAAGATTACCAATCATCTGTTGTCAAAAATACATCTAGTTACCTCAACATAGCCTCATATCTCAACAATTCAGGTCTTGTTTTCAAAAACCTTCCAACAATTTCAAAAACAAAAATGCCCTCTGGTCAACAATTCGTCATGATTCACTCTGAATATTAGTCACCTCTATCAAATAGGGACACACTCCACAAAAACCTTACATCTGCACCATTTAGGTCTTGTTTCACAAAACATTCCAAAAAAAATTTCAAAGAAACACGCACTAGTCAACGATCCGCTGGAAAATAAGATTGCTCATCCTTTCATCCTTTGTCTCTGATGGGTAGTCCTGATTATTGTTCCTTTTTACTAGTCATTTATCATAAGAAGTAGCCACCACTTTTTCATTGGAATCATCTCTCAGTGCTTCCACATGCCACAATAAAATTGGCCGCCAGGACAACATATCTTGGAGTTATGTAGGCCCAGCTCAATATCCCAAAATCTTGATTCCAGTCAAAAGGCTTTCAATATCTCAACTTGAAGTCTTTTAGATCATCTCAGGAATACAGAATCGGATTCAGAGAAATATACGCCCATCTCCAAATATAAATGTGTATAAGAGCTCAGAGACTTGGGGTTTTTACAGGTCCTTCAAATTTCAAACTCCAGGTTCAGTTGGAGGGTAATCAGCTCATCCTGTAAACGTTGTTGTGCTATCATTTTGTTAATACCCAAAGGGTAATGATATCAACCAACTTGATCATTCTTATGAGCATTTTGAAGCAATACAAGTTAAGTATCTTAAGGGTTTTATGAGCATCTACTCCTGCTTACAACATTCAATTTTCATAACAAGCAAATTCAGGAGGATCCATACAGATATATTATTCACTATTTGGTTGTAGTTAACAACCTTACACCCAAAAAGCTCATAGAACAGTTAAGTTTGAGAAGGGGTCATTATAAATAATAAACAAATGAAATTGTTCAGTAAACTTAACAGAAAGTGAATTTGAACAAAAAACACATTAATCAAAGTGAATCGATTTCCTCTGTGCAGGCCATGAATGTACCAAACAGCTTCTGATGTATATAGGGATTGCCTCCCTAACCAACCATCCGAACTTCTGAAACTATAGGGTTAAGCTTTATCTACTGGCATCTCAATTCTCCATTTTCGCATACCTCATGAATATTTGAATTTATATATGGGATATTCATTTCCTTACTCAAACACCATAAACTTCATACTAGGCACTTAAAGTACGTCCTCCAAGTCACTAATGTCCTAAGAAGCACAAACACGCTTACAAAGAAACGTAACCATGTTGGACACCCTTATCCGACACTCTGACACGCATTTCATACTCTTTTATCCGTATCCATAAGTAAGAGATAAAATATTAGATTCGGACACAGGTCCGACACTCCTTTGGTAACGTGTTCGACACATCTTTAGATCATGTCTATTGCTAAAATATAAACATGTGTTAACATATAATAACCTAAAAAGTAAGGATACCGACACAAATTATGGCTATAATACGACACGGAGACGCAAACCTACTTTCTCAAAAAGTAGGACACGAACACTTGGAAAACACGTTATAAATAATTGTGTTTTATATATCAAATTACATAATTTATCAAAAATATAGAAAATAATTATAACATTATTCATAAGAAGTTTAGTACTTTATGACATGCAACTCTTATATCTAATCAACAAGTGCGAATTTTTAGACTAAAGGATCTTAATATTCAATAATCATCGGCTTTCCATAGACAAAGTATAACAAACACACATAAGTACACCGATTGGTCTCATCTTTTTATTAGTAAATTATAACTACAACTTTAATATGACTAGTCACAACAATTATATGCTTTTTCAGAGTAAGAAATAGCGAAAGTTTTCTCCTCACAAATATGTGACCTTTCTTCCGGGTGAGATCTGTAGATGTGAGGTGCAACCCATACCAATTGCTTGGAGAATCAGACCAGTTCTATTAAGATCAGATTGTATTGATGACTGTTGTTGAGAAGTAATTTTAAATTCATGTTGCTCTCCTAGTCATATAGATTCTAACCTTCCTTCAAACAAGTGCACTTTCCTCCTAAAAACCCTATTATAAACATCTGATATATCTACCATCTAGGCTTGTATCCCATTACTTTCTGTGCTCAACGTAGTTTTTTTTTTCTCTTGTCCTCCACATGCCTTCTTTGTAATCTCTTGGAGGCTTTATCTCATGGAAAAGAGAGATGCATTAAATTTGACGCGCAACAGAGACTTTCAGCCATTGTGTTTCATTCATAAGTTGACATGAAACACAAAATTATCATTGCAAAATAATGCTCAAAACAACGACGCACTTTATCCTCACATGAAGTACAACAATCCCAAACTAACTCCTCCTCTCCCTCCCAAAATAAGCCTAATTTCTACCTACTCTCCTATTTTGACTCTTTTAAGCCATATCCCATATGTTCCTTTCTTACAGCGTCCACTCACATTCTTTTCAGCTTTCATCTTTCCAGCGAAGAACCCAAAACTGATCAATTTTCACCACCACACTAGGGCATTAATCAGTCTATATTGCTTATGATATGACTAGGTGATGTAGATTCAAAAGAGAATTAAGGGATGTGAAGAGAAGGAGACGAAAGGGGGCATGAAGACTACTCTCCATAAATCAATAATCGAAGTCTGCCAATGCAATTGCATTAAACCCTTTTTATAGAGGGGATTCTCAATCTAACTCTAACACTTAAAGATAAATACCAACTAATATTCAAATAAATAAAAAAAAATCCTAATAAATCAGTAACATTTATCCAACTCCAATATGATCCCACCACTAAGTCTTGTGGGTGATTCCTTCTTCCTAAACTAGTTTGTGCCAATTCTCCTCAATTCCTCATGCTTTTTAATCCCAAAAGCACAACCAAACTTGAGTCCTTGACGAGAACATGGTCAATTTCCACCATATAAGAACTAAATAACCATTTCAACAAAGTATTTTGATGGTGAGGAATAGCTGAAGAAGAGCTAAGGAAAAGATAGTTGTTATTAGTTTGCGAGCAGCTATTTTTTTCGTGTTCGTCTCTCTAAACAATAGAAGTACCCAAACCAAAACCCAAGTTTGAATCCCTGACTTCTACCAATTGAGGTTTTTCAAGGCTCATTCCATATCATGTGGCTCCTAAGTCATTGTAGGTGGACTTGTTTAAGATCGATGGATACACGATAATTCTAGAAAACATAAAACCATTTAAAAGTTGATTGAACCTAGGGTGTACTCCCAATAATCCATAGCAATCTCCTGAGTAATTTCCAGAAAGCTTCTAAACCAAAATCACAGCACGAAATGAAAAAACACCTTAAGAATGAATTAACAGAAGCCCTTATGAACAGATGTTAATGAAGGTATCAAGATGCCTATTGCCAAATATAGGTAATAAAACCAATTTACCCAAAAAAATCTCACGCTCAAGGAAATCATATACAGTTGTGTATCAAATAAATAACAAGAGAGCCAGGGATGGCACATTGCAGGTACAGGATCGAGCCCCTCCACCTAACCTAGCTGCTGGGAAGAATGTTGTTCCATTTTCTGCACTACAACCAGGAAAGGTTTCTAATTTTATACTATATTTGTCTTGTGTTAATTAGGAAAACCCATTCCCCCTCCCAGATCTGCCGTAACTCTCTGATCAAGTTAATTTTTTCCTTTTTCCTTCAACTTTCTCAGCAAACAAACACTTTCACAGAAAACAAGCAAGATTTATAAAGAACATAACCAAAATCACACATAAAACAGAAACAGACTCAAGTAATCATAAATAGATGTATATGCACAAAAAAGACCAGATTTGGTCATAGATTATCAGAAAATGGAAAAGGAAACAACTTGATACTACAGCCGCATTCCTGCTGTGACTGATATTGGATGACGATGACGAGGATGCCACTAATGGCAGTTGACGGCGGAGACGACGACGTCTATAAACAAGGCGCATGGTGAAGTTGACAACAAGAAGACGAAATGGCAAGTTGGATGAGAGAGTCACAAGGAGTAACAACAATGTATTGTACAAAGTAAGAAACCCTAATTTTACCCCAATTTACCCCTCATGAGTTAGGCCACTAGAGGGATTCTTTAAGAATATTCTAATAAATAAAAGTATATAACCAGGGGGGTGGGTCAAGCACCCAAACCATGTCCCAGTCACCTCTTCCTTCGAACCCACCCTTCCCATACCATTTCAATAGCTGAAACACGTGGCGGATGATTTACTTTGCAGGCAACATTGCCATTATAAGTTCCAAACAAGGAAATTCTATAATGTCTAGGTTAGCACCAAAAATGCGCACCAAAGCAGAGCTGGGCCAATTAATAAGTATTGCAAAACTAAGATAACCATTGCTACTCACAAAATTTCATCTCTTCCTTTAGAGATTGGGCTTTTTGTTGGTTTTTTTCGTTTCTTTTGTTTTTTTGAGGGGAGCGGGTGAAGAAAGGACCGAAGGAAGGAAGATGAACCTGACACAAACTTATGATTTATTTCTGTAAGGATTAAAAGATTTGATGTCCACAAATTCAAAATCAGGAGATAAAGAATTGTTGCACACATAATTATAATGAAGGGTGCATAATTGAATAGGCATTCTCCTTACCAAAGACCCACAGCTTCCTGTTGCCTTCAGATGATACGACTACTTTAAATTTCAAAAGGGAGCAAAAGCTACTTGGAAAGAGATGATGCCAATTTTTTTATTTTACCTTATGTAGCAGAATTTTGATACTGGACCTTTTATCCTTAATTTCACAAATATTTGATTTTAGAAAAAAAAAATTAACTTCGTTTCTATTACTCAATTTTTGCCAAAAAAAAATTCTGCTACTCGAGAATTCAGCTGTACAACTCTTTAAAACATGAAATTCGAATGAATTCCTGGTAAACAGTCTAGGCCGGGAGCTCAATATTGTTCAGAAATTTTGAAATGCACTGGAGAGGGTCTTAGAGTGCAGCCTCTGCATTCTTCTATTTTAAGTGTAATGTCACTTCTTTATTGATGACAGTAATTAAATCTTGCTATAGTTAATCAATCACATGAAATTCATTTAGATATACATGTAGTTTAGAAGCAGTTTCCACAATCTGACAAGAAATATCTTGTCCACCACAGTCAGATGATTCCATAAACGAGCTGCATGAATTGGAGTGTTTTAAAATGACAAACAGACCACGCATGGGTAAGATTGAGAAATATACTATGGGCCACGATGAATAAAGATGCACTCTTAAGTCGTAAATTGAAAAGGAATCATTAAATTATTCAAATGCATCATTAAATTAAGTTCTAGTACGGTACCTTCCACTGGTCCAAATGGGATATTGCCATCCTCAAGACCTGAGTAACAACAACAAATCACTTAGTTATAAGACGTCATACCAGCTCCCTTCATGGTAAAGGTACAACTCCGAGGATTATGACAACTAAGCCATTTGCGGGCAACTTCACGGTTACAATAATAAAAGGTAAGAAACCCTTAGAAGTAACATTTCCTACTTTTCTGCAAATTAAAAACCAACAACATAAAATGCAATTACCTGCTGGAATCTTGGAGTATGTGAGATGGGGAGATGGGAATCGTGAAAGCTAGGTTTTGGAAAAATATGTGGAGGGGTGATTGTTCCTTTGCCTTGTCTTTAATATTTTTAGGTTGTCCATGTCTCGAGAGGCCTCCATTACAAGTATGTGCTGAAGATTTATCCATCCTTTGGTAACTGTGACACACTTTGGGATGGGTTTAATGTTTACAACTCGTGTACCATAAAGAAACCTGTGAGGTGGGTAGGGTTAAGGCAGGCAGGGATGAGGTTGTTTGGCGAGCCAGGGTTAGGATAAGAGAACTGTATTACACCTGCCCTGTTGCTATCACTACCCATAGATGCCAAATGACAAAACTGGCAGATTACATTGTTTACATCCCAAGTTGACTAAACTCTTTCAGAAACCTTCAACATCATCAGGATAAAACTTATAACAGAGTGCAAATTAAATGCTTCCTTATAAAGTAGGGCTTTCCAAGAAAGCAAAGAATGTCCTGACCTCTAAACAAGATCATTCGTAAAACAACAAAGAAAACGAAACCCCAGCAAAGGGATCTACTATACACCCCTTGAACATACACCTAAAGGTAACCATAAACGTCCACTGCTAACGATAAATAACATGAAAAATTAATGCGTGGCTAACCCAATAAAGCAAATTTCAGTATGGTTCAGCTAGCAGTTTGGAAAAAATTATATTCCTTTAAGAAGAAAATAAGCCATTCGGCCAGTTTTTTCATTGTTTTTTCCTTCCCTTGTATTCGCATGGAAAACAAAGAGAAAAAAACACTTCCAATTTTAAGCAAATTCCGGAAGTATAATTCTCAATCAGCAACCTAACCCCAATATCCTCCAGACGATAAGTCTAGACCTCAACATTTGGACATAATTAAAGCAGATAACACCAGAAATAAAAGAGAGATTATGGAATTAGTGACTACCTTTATCGGAGAACTGAATATAGGAATCGACTTTCGAAGAAGTAGGACTTTTGTAGGGACTATTCCTGGTTCTATCTCTAAGCAACTCCTCAAGCTCCTTATAGTACAACATTTTAGCCGAACCACTTCCCCTATCTTGCTGCTTCACTTTCTTGAACTCCTTCAACAAATTCCTCCACTTGTCGGTACACATAGTCGGTGAGCGGTCGAAACCCTTGTCCCTCATCTTCGCGGAGATCTGTTCCCACAAATGTTTGTTCGACTTAGAAGTATTGAAAAGTCCATCCACTTCACGGCGAAAACTGATCAAGCTCCGAGTCTCTTCCTGAATCCAAGTCTCGGCTCTCTTCTTCGGAGCTTTCACTTCGTGGTCTTCGCCGCTGCTTTCACCTAGAATCATCTGTGGGTGCTGATGGTTCTGGTGATGATGATGAGGTTGCAAGTCGCCATTAGAGGTTACCTCTACCACCATGTCTCTCTCTCCTCCTCCTCCCGCTCCCCCTCCTTTGTAGAAATCAATAGGACGAGGCTTCTCAGATAAATACATGTTCAATATCAGAAAACAATAATTTATTGAGCATGTAAAACTAGAGCAAAAACCCTATCTTAAAATTTACATTAAAAAGTAGTGACTTTGAGTTGAAATTGAGTCTTTCTGTGTGTGGGAAAATGCGAAAAAAGGACAGATATAACCGCACCGAATACGAGAGGCAGAGAGAGAGATGGTTCAGCAACTTGCCATTGAACACGGTATTTGCCACCTCTGACCATCTTAGTATACTCATAAAGACATAAACCTTGTATTTGTTTTTTATTACTCTTATATTAATTATTAGATTATGGTACTTACTTTTGTTTGAATTAGCAAACTCCACATACATGCCTATGGTTGTTATTAGAACGAGTAATGCCTATGTTAGATTTGTTAGCAGATTGTGGAAGGTTCATTTGGATCTTGATAACTTTCCATTATTTTGTACTCAAATTTAAATAATTTTTAATTGATGATAATAAGATACAAACCCAATTATACATATCACAGGAATTACATTCAACCAATCAGGAAATGCAGAATTCATTTTCACTTAACCAAATCTAGCACCCACAAATTCTTGTAAATTAAAATACATTCAATACATATCTACAAAACCAAATTACCAAAAAAAAAAATATATCAGATGTGTTTAGATTACATTCAATAAACAGTATTCGAAAACAATTTTTAAAAAGAGTTTAGAAAAGTTGGCTTGTGGAAATCTTTTGACCATGATATCTTTTGCAAATTGCGATGCAGCAATCCATTTGATTCTTGCATTCAGCTGAAACAGAGAACAATGGGGAATCCAGCGCTGTTCACTTAGCTGGTTATGGCTCAATTGCTTTTCGCTTCCAAAAGGAATAATATAAGAAGATTTGAGTCTGAAAATTTTTGAGCACCATCCATCATGGCCTGAGCAATCTCATGGAGCTGAAATCCATGACCTCAAATCAACAAACACCTAGGCACCGTTTGCTGTTCTTGAGATCATTTGGCGTGACACCAAGTTATCAATGATCCTCTTAAGTGCAGGAGCACTCATCCCACATTTCGTATCAGTGAAGCAAGATCTACCTTCTTCAGCTGCTTTGCATAGCTGAGGGTCCAAGGGCACCTTCCCAAGAAAAGGAACACCCATATCATTACACATTTTCGTGGCACCACCACCACTAGAATCAAAGACTTCACTGCAAGCGGCCAAATTTAATAATTCTGGAGCTTTTTCTCTGATATACTTCATTGCCCATTCAGTTTCATCTCTCTGCTCACCTGTCCCTGTCATCCTTAAGAATTTAAAATCTGACAATGGTTGGCACAAGCTACTCATGTTCTCGATGATGCCAAGAACTTGAATCCCGACTTTCTTGCAGAAATTCACTTCTTTCCTGACATCAATTAAAAACATCTGTTGTGGAGTGGTCACTATGATAGCACCGTCTAATCCAGCTGCTTGGAGGAACTGTCCAATTGAAATATGCTCATCTGAGGTCCTAGGTGGGGCATCAACCACCAGAAAATCAAGTTCTCCCCAATCAACGTCCTTCAGGAACTGCTTGATTAATGCAGTCTTGCGTGGGCCCCTCCATATCACAGGCTCATCTGAATTGGGTAGCATGAACCCAATCGACATGACCCCAAGATTGGACTCAACATAGACAGGAGACCAGCCAAGGTTACTCTGATGAATCTCTTGGCCTTCCAGGCCAAGCATTTTTGGGATGCTTGGGCCACATATGTCAATATCAAGGAGACCCACTTGGAAATCCATAGCTGCAAGTGCAAATGAGAGTTGAGCGGAGAAGGTGCTCTTGCCAACCCCAACCCTTGCCAGATAAAACCAGTATCTTATGCTTCACTGTTGCCATTCGTTCTGCAATTGCAACCAAATCTGCCAACAGAGCGTTCAGAATGGCAAAAACATTATCACCATGAAGCAAACTAGAGTCGACCAGCAGAGAAAGATTATCGCAAGTATAAGCCTCCGCAAGACATGAGAAAAGCTTTCAGTTGCACAGAATTAAGTTTATTCCGAAGGTGGCAACTCTTGTTAGATGATATTTGTCGATATTCTTTCAAAACCAGATGCATTTCCATTGATGCAGCCCAACTTAAAAAGCCAAATGAGATATCAAAGCAAAAATGAAGAAGTTGTTACTATTATTAGTTAACATTGAAGGAGCAACATCCTCAGATAAGAACATAAGCAGGGAGAGAAAGGAAAGGGGAAAGGAAGGGGGGGGGGGGGGAGTGGGATTTTTCCCCACCCCCCTTTT